>JAQFZQ010001326.1:0-20429 GCA_034696005.1 Glomeris marginata | reverse complement strand
CTCGGCAACAGGGAGGTGCCGTGACGTCACTGTGACGTCATCGAAGCGTTCTTCTGTGCGGAAAAGAACTGCGTGCAAGTCGCAGAGCCGCAACCATGGCAGATTCAGTCCGTAAGTTTGCTTCCATCCACCCTTTTCTTGGTTTTATAACAGGATAAGAACGTGCTGAAGGGTTTTGTGTTGTTGCATCGAAATAATTTATCGTGGTTTGGGTTTTGTTTGGGTCGAAACGAGCGTTTATCAGAACAAAGGAAAATGGCGATGCGTCCATCGCGTCGTTACCAACTGCCGCGATTTTCTATCGACCATCCATCCAATTCAACGGATGCTTATCGTTTTATAACTGTTTTACAAGTGATAAATGTATAAGCGGTGGCTGTGAAATCCGAGCTAGGATCTCGTGATTCGTGTTTAAACCGAGTCGAGTATAAACAAAATCGCATTTTCCACCGCATCGTTGGGGAAATCGAATTAGGCTTATCTACGCATTTTTAGAAAACGTGGCCTTGGGGAGTGTCCGTAAATTATGTATACTTTTTATGTGTGCGGTTTCTAGTTCTTGCAGTTGCCTAGCATTTAAAATATTTGTGCTTGTCAAAATTCCAGAGTATGGGAATTACGGCTCTGGCAGTGGTGGATACAATGCCTACGGTGGTGGTAATTACAACCAAGGAAGTTCCGAGTCCCAGTATGGACAATCATTTGGTCAATCCTATGGACAAGCACCAGCAGGGGTAATCATTGCTTTGCAAAACGTTTCATAAATTTACAGACTGTTTACAAGAAAATTCATCTGCACAACCTGCAGGTTTTCACGTAATTGCTCTATAACCCCTTGAAACTGCAGCTAAATAATTTAAAATTTGGTGTCCTAAAATGACTTGGATACAATGACACCTTTGGGCTCTAGAAATAAACTGATTGATATACAGTGGAAATAGGACCAATGAGCTGTATGGTAGGACTGTGGGTTAAAAATCAGGGTTATAAAGTCATTAATATTGAAAACTGTCATGAAATTCACGATAAAGCCATAGTTTTTTTATCATGGTCATTATATTTAAGCAAATGAAACTAATTTTAAACAGGTAATAAGAATTTCTGGTGTTCATACACAGTTGGAATAAACTTTAACTGTTTTGCATCCTCTACAAGAATTTAATATCAACAAAAGCTTCTATGCAAAGTTTCTTGTATTACAATCGACCAGTATGGGTGGTCCCTTCGAGTTGACTATAAACTGTTTTCACTGTAGTAGTAACAGCAGATTAACATGGTGGCCAACTAAATTATTTCTTTAAAACAAGTTTTGGTGAAATGAGCATACCGAGACTGATGATAAATTGTATGTTTGAATTGGGCAGCAGCAGCCACCTGCCCCACAGTCTCAGCAGCAGTCCTCTTGGCCGAGCTCAACGTACAGTTACGGTGGAGGTGGTGGTGGTCAAGACCAATACTCGCAGTCATCGGCGCAGAGCTATAATGCTCCATCATCTGGTGGCTACAGCCAGCAATCGGGCGGTTACTCGTCAGGTACGATGCATTTCATCGCGTCCCGTAAAGTACTTTTACGGGAGACTGTGTGGTATAATCCCAACGGCAGTGTCATGTCTCCCTTTCTGATTCTGCGTGCGTTTTCTACTCTGATGACGGTTATCATGCGTAATCATACATTACGTGGTTAGGTTCGATGGGGCTCTTTTATTTGGGGTTTTTGCTAAGATGGGTGGGGGATTGGCCGCGTCCCGGTCCGTCACCTCTACGTTCAGTTTGAGGGAGGGAAGGCACAAAACCGTGGGTTTCAATCGATACGAAGGCTCGGAATGGGAAACTGAGGCACTGTTGCGTGCCTTGCTTGCTTCACTCTCGCCAGGCCAGTCGGGCACGTACGGTTACGGCCAAAGCGGCTACGGCCAAGCCTCCTACGGAGCAGGTGCTGCGGGACAGACACCGACGGCAGCCCAGCCGGCCAGCTACGGCCAAATGGGAGCCTACGCCGCTAGCGGATACAGTCAGCCGGCGCAACCGCACGGCCAGCAGCAGGCACCGCCGTCAGGTCCCCTGTACGGTGCTCAAGCGGCATCTTCCACGGCGGGAGGTTACGGACAAGCGTACGGTGGCCCCGGTGTTCCCCCTCCGCCGGTGCAACCTCAGCAGCCACCGGGAAGCTACGGCGCAGTGCCGCCACCCGTCAACCAAGCCCCACCGGCTGCCACAGCAGGAGCCGGCGGTGCGTCCAGCGCGTACGGACAGCAAGGAGGCCCGGAGTACGGCCGGGGTCCTTACGGTGCCAGCGGAGGAGCGGGCGGTCCACCGCAAGCGAGCCAGAGTCAAGGCCCTCCTCCGCCTTCGATGGGTCCTCCGCCGCCGTGCCCCGCTCCCGGGGTGATGGGACACGGGCCCCCTCCCGGTCAAGGTGCTCCTCCGCAGGGTCCAGGAGGCTTTGGGGGTCCACCGTCGCACGCAGGCTATGGCGGACAAGGTGAACGATAGTGTTTGGAACCGGTGGTTTGCTATATGCCTTACGAGACAACCACCTTGTCGCGACGAGACGGACGTCCCTGTTTCGGCATATTCCGTTTCCGTGTACGTGAACGACTGGTTTGAATATGTAGAATGTAGAGTAAGCGTGACAGAAGGAGGATTGATGTGGGGCTATTCAACGATGCGGGTTGGGAATGGTAGGGTTTTGGGCTCTTGCGGGTGGCGTTCGCGTACACGGTGAGTGTTGGTCCTTAAGATGACAAGAGGTGACGGCATGTCCAAACAGGAATGTCCGGAGCGTTTATGCGGTTTTTGATTTCTTTACTCTGATATTTTGTGGTGTGATTTCACATATATTTCCTTCTTTCTAAAAGTAAAAGAGTTACTAGTAGTACATAATTTTGACCGCATTATTTTGCTTACCATCAGAAGACTGCATGTGGTTACTTTTCCAAACTTTTGCATGTTGGGCTATCTATCATGCTGGTGTTTGCCAATATAATCATATTCAATCAATATTAGTAATAACTTGCATTTGGAGGCTTAAATTCATCCCATGGCAGTTGACACCGGTCATTTCTGTTATTTTGTTGTAATTTGGGCTAAAAAGGGGGTTTCTTGGTTGGAGTGTTCTAGTGTAAGAAAGTGTATCAGTAATGTTTGGCTAAAATATGGGTTTTGGTTACGTTACCCAGGTGGTCCCGGTGGTTTCGGTGCCGATCGGAGTATGGGTGGACGCGGTGGATATGGGTGAGTGTTGTCGCCACTAAAGCCTCTTAGTTGGTAATGTAGATTGTATACCAGTAAGATCTTGTGTTAATTTTAACGCTGGATTTGATTTAGTACGTGTTAAAATTGATCTTGGATCACGGTTCTTGTCCATTAACCGATTTTGATCATAATCTCGTTGATTGCGGCCATCATCGCAGATGACATTTGAGCCCAGAATGCGAGGCTGTTACTGGAAAACAAATGCGGGTATGTCCTGGAAAGGTGAACTGAATCCGTTAAGGTTCCCACTGAGGTTTCACTAAAGTCCTGGTACCGAGATTTCACGGCGAACGTTGCGGAGAGCAATTTGTGCAGACTAATAATGCGAAATACCATCCTGTAAACGTGTTGCCTTGTGATTCTACGGCAAGAGTTCGTGAAAAATGTGGATTTCATGAAAGTTACAGGGTGTTTCGTATCGCTAAACAGAACTAGAAACTACGCGTAAAGAAATCGTTGCGGCATTCCCTCCGCAGAATCACTAGCGTCTGACTTGAACTGGGCGTCGTCTAATTAGAATTTAAATATTGGTAGAAAACCATGTGCAAGGGAATTGTTAGATATCATTCTGTAGTAGGAATGATATTGGGTGAACTGCTTACAGAGTTAACCCAGCGAGAGTTCAATCTGTTAGCGCTGCATTTGGTATTGAACTCGCATTTAGGGGTGGTTTACTATGAAAAATACTCTATATGCATGAATCACTTGTTGAAATGGTAAATTTAGGTTGTCGTATTCATTTTCATACACAGGGCTTTGAAAGGGGTTTAGACATTACAAACATTCAATTCAACGACCAAATATACATTCGCTCAGATCATTCCGTGCAAACTCAACCAGAGTTCACCACACCATCAAAGAATTGGTTTATATTGTTTGTAAGATAAGAACTTTTGCAAAGTATCAGTTTTTGGGCGTTTATCGCCATAGTTGCAGAATTATGAAAAAATTCAAATTTTGTGGATCCAAGCCGCAAATGTTTCTTATTTTATTTATTATAGTTAGTGCATGGCTAATAGAAATAAAACAATTAATTGAAACTTAGTGGGTGGTTTACAAAGTGCCAATATACGTCCAATCTGATAGTTATATAGTTACACTCAAAATGCGCAGTAGACCGGAGTTTTCTTACCTGGTGCACTTTTTAATGTTAAATTATCTTCCCATGTCCACTATTATGTTGCATTATAATCAAGGTTGTACGCTTGTAGTTGTATAAGCCAGGTGCGATAATATGTACCCTACAAGGAACTAAATGGTAACAGACAAGTTTTGGACACTATAACCGAGAACTTGCGTAGGTCAAAATGTTGAATCGCTTTCTTTTTGAGGCTGTGCTTCAGTAATAACAGACATAAACATTGTGGTGTAAAAAAGTAGACCTGTCCAATGGTAAAGGTTATGTTACTGGATAAATATATTAGAGGTAGTTGTAATTAACGCTAGACAAATATTGAGTTCCACGAAGAGGGTTGATTCTGTCTACGCCAACACTTGATATTCACAATGCTGCATGATTGCTGCAAACCAATTTCAGTTCACTTTTCCACGACTCCAATACTCTCACTTGTTGCTCCTCGCATGTGTCTAGCTGGTGTAATTAAGTTTCCTGACGATTGAACCAATGTCACGGTGAACCTTTGCACAAAGTGCTGGTGAAGTAGCATTTGGATGTGGCACCTGCCAAACTTTCGATGCGGGTGGAGATGGAAGTCTAAGTCTCTCCGCCGGTGTTGTGTGCTGCGGAGATGATGCGATGAATGTTTGAACTTTTGGAGTAATCTGTTGTGTGTGCCAAAGCCTTGATTTCCCATGCAGAGTTTGTAGATAAGAGTTGGTGGTGCGGGCCAGAGCCGAATTGTTTCGGTCTGGTACGCGAGAAGCGCGCTACACTTGGTGATCTCTCAGTCTCAGTCTGTGTACTCCTTCAATTTTAGTAACCAAGCCCAAGGTGGAAGGGGTGGTTTCAACAAAGGTAACAGCGCCATCGAAGGTGGTGCTCATTTTACTTCTAACTATTACTTTTGGGGCTTCTGGTCCTCGTTTTTGTCGTGTACTTGTATCGCGGTCCCTCCAATACAATCTCAAAAAATATGATGTTCCGCTGCTATTCGAACGATACGCTGAGGTGTAACTTGCCGATTACATTTTACCCGGTACGGTTTAAACACGTGTGCCACGTTGCTACATTGCAAAGTAATCTTTACGGAAAGGGTTTTGGTTATACGTTTTGTAAAGAGGGATATCGGAGTGGGTTTCTGTAGTGTATCGGTGGTACTCTTACAGCGCGAGATAAACTTTCCGGACTGGTTTGTTTTAGATTGCTATAGTAACGGAAAATGATAAACCGTGGAGCAAACCGCTTACAGTGAAGTTCTAGAGTAAAAATATTCTTAAATAATTTAAGGGGTAATACAAGTCCACTGAAGCAATATCAGTACGGTGGAACTCAGCGAAGGTCGTACGATGTGTCGAACAAACCAATCCCCATATCTTGTCTCTACGTAATAGCAATGGTTTCAAATAGGTGTGTTACGTTTGAGGTTATGTGTTTTGTTGGGTTCCATACGTACAATGCCACTATAACCAAGAGTGATGTAACGGAGAGTTTAAATGTGTTTAGTTATGATGGTGGTACTGGTAGTTGTGTTTTGCGAGAAGGAAAGGTTGATGTAAAAATAAGTAAGAGTTGCAAAGAATAATTTGAAGTAAAAGACAACCAAGTTGTTTGATGAATACATATTACAAAAGCAAATCAATAATTTGAATAGTGAACATATATAACTTTTCAAACGGCAAACTTCACTGTAAGCGGGTTGCGGTAAAATGCATTCAAAACGTGTTCCCCGTAAGCTGGAACAGATCAAATGAATGTGGAGACTTCAGAAAATGTTACATATTCTTAAATGAAAAGTTGGTGCCGATGAAGTTCCTCGCTTGCACGTCCCCTTTGTATCTTTATAAGGTCCTGTGTCATTACGCGTATCGATTGATGGACTTAAGGTTGTGTCCCATTATAAACCAAAAAGGTTGATTTAGAATGAGCAGACTGCAATTGACTAGATTTTAAAAGTGTGTGTGGTACTAACTAAGATATCGTAAACTGTTCCTAATAGTTTGCGTGAAGTGAAGTTAGTTGAAATAGAACAGACACTGCAAGGAAGAATGTGCTTGGGCACAGGGTCTAGTGTGTTTGAGTTTTGGTGTATGTACAATATACCTGATGAATACAAAACCACGTACTTTCCCGGGGAAGTTGTAGTATGCATTTCCAAACACAGCGGCGTGAATGTTAGGTAGCCGTTACATGGATATTTGAAAGTTTGAAAGCTACAAGTCAATTGCAGTTCTGTAATTTCAATTGTGAAAATAGTCAGGGTAAAATTAGGAACAAATGTAATATACAGGGTTTCCACAGAAAAGCATGAAAAACATTTCCAGACCCTTAAATTGGACTAGTAAATAGATTTTCAAAACTATTATTTAGCAAATAATGTGTAAGAAGAATACATGCAAAATCGTCTCCCAAATATATTTGTCATCGTTCAATTTACAGAAAATAATTCACTAATTGTATTCACTGCTTAAGATTCTTCTTTATCAGCCTTGGACCTTTTCCAAAACTAAACACAATTATTCACTTTATCCATGTCTAGAAAACAAAATTAATAATTTCAAAACTTTCCAAACTCTGTGGGAACCCAGAATATAAAGTTAAATTTCAGTAGTTTGATTTGGCAGTGCTAATTAACCAGAATAATGTGGAATTTAGTATGTAGAAGCACGTTCTTCAAACAGTGGTCCATCATTCGATACTGCGCTTGCATGAAGTTGTAGTGTACGATGCTTCAAAAGTTTTGTTACCGTCCAACTAACTTTGTGTTCAATTTCATCTCGAAGGAATGCGTGGCGGTGGCGGAGGATACAACCAGTCTAGCGGCGGCGGAGGAGGTGGTGGCGGTGGCATGAGGATGGGAGGAGGTGGATACGACCGCGGCGGTCGTGACATAGAGGTCCAGGAGGACACCATCTTCGTGTCCGGTCTGGGAGACGAGGTCACCGAGAATCAACTCTCTGACTTCTTCGGGTCCATCGGCGTGATCAAGGCGAGTAAACCCGTATTTTCCCTTTGCGTGCCCCTGTACTCGTATTTTTGGCTTGACGATGGAAATCGTTCGATGTACAGATCGACAAGAAGACCGGCAAACAGAAAATATGGATATACAAAGATAAGGTTTCCGGCAAGCCGAAGGGCGAAGCTACCGTAACGTACGACGACCCACCGACGGCTACTTCTGCCATCGAATGGTTCAACGGCAAGGACTTCAACGGCAACAAAATAAAGGTGGAGCTCGCGACGAAGAAAAGTAACTTCGGGCCTCCCGGTGGCATGCGAGGCGGTATGCGTGGTGGCCGTGGAGGGGATCGAGGAGACCGTGGAGGTTTGTTGTACGATTGGGTGGTACGAGGTAGGAGTGCGGAGAAGTTAAATATGAATTTTTTCCAGGGCCAATGTCGTGGGGTGGCGGAGGTGGAGGACGTGGAATGGGAGGAGGAGGAGGAGGCGGCGGTGGTGGTGGCGGCGGCGGAGGAAGAGGAGGAGACATGGGTGGAGGACCACCGAGTGGACGAGATGGTGATTGGAAATGCCCAAACCCAGGGTGCGGTAACAATAACTTCGCGTGGAGGAATGCCTGTAATCGATGCAGTGCGCCGAAGCCGGAAGGAATGGGCGGTGGAAGTGGTTCGTATTATAGATAGTGTCATCGGAGAGTTGAATGCTATTACTCTGGCTAGAGTGCAACCTCGTTTATCTCGAGTTCATGTGACAGTTTCGGATACTACAGACTCTATCTAAAAATATAAAGATCCGCAAATGTTCGTACAAAGGTATTTTATGCGCCTTTAAAATCATGCCTAGTCCTTAAACTCCTCATAATTTTACATGTAAATTATCTCACTCAGGCATTAAATAATTTTGGATAATCGAGGTTCCACTGTAGTAAATACAACTTTAGCCTAACGTGTGAATGATTTTTATTGTGACAGATGATTACGGTGGTGGTGGAGGAGGCGGCGGAGGAGGAAGGGGCATGTCACGTGGAGGTGGTGATCGAGGTGGCAGAGGCCGTGGAGGTGGAGGAGGATACATGGGAAGAGGCCGTGGAATGGGTGGTAGAGGAGGACCCATGAGAGGGTATGCTGCCCAGTAAAATATCTACCTTGCTGTTCCTATTACATTCAAAGTAACCGTTCACTTTTTTTTTGCAGTGGAGGAGACCGTGGTGACAAGAGACCAAAGCCGTACTGAAGCTGACCATTTTACATTTGATTTTTCTCACTGACGTTACCTTTGTTTCGCCCCCGTTTCACGTTCGTATATCCGTTATGCGTGGATCAAGCTGCATCTCGCGAGGAATAAACTTTTAAGACATGACTTAAATTAAAATACTGGTGTTCTTTATTCACGTTTCCACAGATCAACAAGTGGTCCTTTACGTTCGCGAAGTTAACAATTCCCAAGGTTAATTTTCCTCTAGACATGTTTTCTTAGGACTCTGCTCGTCGGTTTCCATTAACTGAGAATCTTCATTTGAACCCTTCATTTTCTTTCTCGAACGTTTGCCGAGGGAATTGTTGACTGGAACATCACGTGGGGACTTCTGGGTTGGTGGTCCTAGTAATCTTGGCTGTGGTATTCTGCATAACATATATTTTGAAAATGCAGTACAGCCCTAATGGTATGATTTGTGTAAAGTGAATTCAGTTAATAATTACGTTGCCAGTCTAAAGATGAAGTTGATGATTTTCTTCTGCGACTTCGGCAAGTGACCCAGCCGATGTACGGCTTCTTGTGCGGCTGGACTTATCGTCACCTGTGAATGACAACATTAATGTTTTTCAATTTCTTACAGGTTGATTCAACTAACGTGGAATTTACTTCTCTATTTAGGGCCTTGTTGATCTTCAAAATGTTGCGCCACAAAATTAACATTTCCGTCAGATATTTAGGTTTGATCTCCTTATCAACCATCTCTTGCACAGCCTAAATAACAGATTTACATTGGACCGTATGATAATTTCTTCATTTAATTGAATTATTACAGTAAAACCTCGATAATTCGTCGCTGGCGGAACTTTAAATTTCGGACGAATTCAGCGCAGTTTTTTTAAACATGAAAGTCTATGGAGATTGGGCTTTAAATTGTGGCGAATTATCGAGGTTTGACTGTATATGAATGGTAGTTGTACCTTTTCTATATTTTGTAGATGCGTGTTGGAAAACTCGTCCCACTGCCGAGTGTTAGCCACGTTTGGCTGCGATGTTATTATATTCAACATGGACAGCGCATTTGTCTGCAGTATAAAACATTACTGTAATTACATTCAGGGGTTTAAAAATCTATTTGGGAACTAACCTGCATAAACAACCTGGTCTCTGAATTGAAAACGTATTTTTCTATGGTTGAGCAAAGTTTCCAACCGAGTTCCTTGTAATGTTCCAACAGAGCGAAGAATATAGTTTGATGAACGCGCATTCCCCTGCAAATACCAAACTTACAAATACGTGGTAACAGAATATATTTGGAGGAAAATGTTGGTCAATAATTACCGTTGTCCAAGGAAATCTGCCAAAGCTTGTTTCAAAATTTCCGCTATTGAATCTACCATTTGCTCGTTGCGTTCATCGTTGTGTTTATCAATCTGGATAGCACATCGGTACTGTAGAAAATGATGAAAAGCAAGTTAATTCATTAACATTTTAGCAGACAACTATACGGGAACAGTATATTGCAAGTTGTTTCGTTACGCTTTACTCACCAGAAACACGAAAACCGCAGCGACCAACTTGTTGAATTCCACATTCGTAGCTACACAAATAATTTGTATATTGTGAACAATGTCATTATTCAATACCAGATAAGTGTTATTACTACCTCTGTAACTTCTCTTGATCATGCTACGAGTGGTGTTGATGATTGTTTCCCTACAAGCCGCGTAAAGTTGCGAGTCGCAATCGGAGTTGAACTGTAAATTTCCCAATTTAAGTTAACTCGATTGCAGGTTCATTTCCAACAGTGCATACAAGTACTTACCTTCTTAATGGACAATAATTTCCGCAGACACATTGAAACACGACTGGTTATGGGAACCAACGATTTGTCTTTGGTGCAAGATTCCACGACGGATACAAGAGGAAGCAGCAAATTCTAGCAATGGATGTTGGTGGTTAAACTGTGCCTAACTAAATTAGGCCTTAATGACAGACATCCAAGTGAAGTTAAAGAAAAGCTTGTAAAAAGACATGGATCAAGATAGGAACTTACAACTGCTGTTGGTAGAGCCAGATCAGATGTGACGACAATCTTCAGCAAATCCACGCATCTGCCGCAAGAATCACAATGAAGACATTGTTAATTAAGCAATCATTTGCAACAACAAACCTCTGCCGGAAGTGCAGCAAGGCTTCATCCGGCTTGTTCGCTTTCTGGTGCCTTCCGGATAAACTTCTGAAAGCTTCGGAGAGCGCATCGTCCAAGTTTTCCATGGCATCATCATCTAGATAAGTTTCCTGCAAAGAACAGTCCATCTTGCGGTTACAGTTCTCTTTACCGCCAGGATCAAAACTTTTGGGGTAATATATTCACATCTTCTGAATTTCCAACTGCATCTCCAAGAGCCGCTTCAACAGAAGCTCGCAGTTCATCAACACTCTGGTTGTCCACGGTTGAGCTTGCAGTTTCGCTCTCCGTTTCCATGTCATCATCCAACGGTGAATCGCTGTCTTCCGAGTCATTTTCTTCTAGGATAGTTTCATCAGCCATTTCTGGATCAATCAGCTGATAACAAGAAATAAGGATGTCCGAAAACAGTTACAACATTGCGAAGACATTCAACAATGGGCCTATTATACCAACCATCAGTATGTGGTCCAGAGCGGATTGGGGAACGAAAGGCAACAGAAGCGAGAAGACATTGTCCACGACGGTCCTCAAGAAGCTCTTGTTCTCGGATAGCAGTCCCAAAAGAAGGTCGAGAACCACTTCGGACCATTTCGGCTCGTCATCCGATGAAACTTTGGATTTCTTTTTGGCATTCTGGCGGCTGTCCATCGCTTTGCTGTTGCAGATGTGAAGTTCCTGTTGTTTCCGAATCAATGGAGATATTGTAAAGTAAATACATTGAGTCGTTTGAAAGCAGCAAGGTTGGTTGAAGTTACCTCCAGGGCTTCGCATGCCTTTTCGGGCAAAACAAACAGTTGCAATCCCATGTGGAGGAAAAGCACCTGGAACGCGTGACTTTCCGAATTGCGACCGTCCTGCTCGGCCCTTGCGGTCAAGCTTTGGACAGATTCCAGCAGATTTTTCCACACTTTGGTGGTCTGGAAACAGGCAAGTAACAATGTTTTCTTATCTCATTGCCATGTTACAATAACATTTGAAGACCAGTGTTGCTTACCTTATTGTCCCACGATTGCAGGTTGGATACGATTTGCGGGTTATCTATCAACTGTCCCACAAACAACAGGACAGAATGTAACATGGAGAAGTGTGTTTGAAGGATGGACATGTTGCCTGATGAGTGCAAGGTTGGCAAAGTTGCCAAACCTTTAAAGAATGCAGCCTGCGCAGTTAAGTGCAGTTTGTCCGATACAACAGCCGGTATAATATTGCACTGAAGGAAACAAATGGCAATTAAATCAATTTTTTCTCTTAATTTCAGCAGTGGATTTTAAATTACATGGGGCACTTTGCTGGATATGCACTTGATGTCGAAGAAAGCATGCAAAGCCAGGAATTGCAATGTTGAAACTCTCCAGCTGGTGTTCTTCGATACAATCTTCTGACCGATGAGATTTCCAAGCTGCAAACAAGATTGATGTCAGGATGCAAGTTCACAAGACAACGTTGGAAAAAGTGAGTTTTTACATACCTTCTTTATTGCTTCTTCTCGGATCGCTTCCGTTACGTGTTTGCTAACAAAATAACATTAAGTTGTTTCAATGTTCCATATAATCTGCTATTTATTTGTTAATCGTTACCTGTTCTGAGCGATGAACATATCTTTCAGAACTTCACTCAGACCAATCACAGCTTCCTCTTGCAACTGTAACATAGATACGTACAAAGTTAAATAACTACAAATTGACAATTCCTTTCGAGAATGATAGTGTAACAGGCACAGTCAGGGAATCCCATATATTACATGTTTCCAGAGACATGATGGCCATGAATCGAGCCAGGGTGTCTACCGATACTGGAAAATGTATCATTTGACACTTTACATAATTTCGTTTATTGATTTCTGTGTTCCTCTTCTAATTTTCTCGTAACAAAATACCAATTAAGCACGAGACTTTTGAAATTCGATGGTTCATTCCACTTATTCATCAGTTTTTAAGGGATTAATGTGGTTTGTTATGTAACTATCTTTCACTTTACGTATTTTGTGTTTTGGAAGAAAGTTATAAATATCCTTGAAAATACTGGAATTTTGAAATGGAAGTTTAGCAGACACCCTGTTGTGGATAGGAAATTGATTTATTAAGTAAATGTATTCTGAACCATTTATTAATTACCATTGCAATGATCGTTTGAAGGGGTTTCCTTGCAACGATGTGGTCAAGTAGAATTGATCCCGGTCTGCAAAGAAACATTTATCAAATACGATACCATCAAATCAAATTACAAATTGCGATTTACTCCTGGATCAATTTCTTGATAACTTCCAATTGGCACTCCGCAGTAGCA
This sequence comes from Glomeris marginata, assembly GCA_034696005.1. Taxonomy (NCBI): domain Eukaryota; kingdom Metazoa; phylum Arthropoda; class Diplopoda; order Glomerida; family Glomeridae; genus Glomeris; species Glomeris marginata. The sequence goes on along the minus strand of JAQFZQ010001326.1, from coordinate 7,422 downwards.
TCTTTCACATATAGCTCTAACGTTTGCAGCTGTAAATAACATAAAACAATCTCAAATTAGGTTTCAAAATGTACTTTGAAGAATTGTTACAATTATACCAGTCTTTCGGATGCTTTGTGGAGTTTCAGCTGTTTGTGCGAAAGATTCCGGATGAATTCTTTTATCATGTACGGTGGCAAAACGACAGATATCTGGAATTTGTACAGATTGTATGTTAGTACCATTCATTTGTGTTACGAATACACAATAGTTAAGCACGAAACCTGTTCAGGGCTTGTCAATTTAGGTATCGTAAGGTTGAGAACCTCGAAAGCTTGAAACTGCTGCTTCACCATTACCAAATTTGTCTCTGGAATTAAACCAAATATAAAGTTACCTTGTTGGGTAATCAGGTTTAAATATCATTAAATGAAGGAGACTTGCCATCCATTACACTCTTCCAAAGTGTACTAAACGAATCTAAGTCAGAATTGACGGTTATATCGATCACTTCATTCCAAACTGGGTGCAATGTAGGGAATTCTTCTACTGGTTCCTGCACAAACAATACACATTTAATTACATACCATAAATTAATGCACTTTGATTATATACGTACCGCAAGAACAGAGTGTACGTGGCTGGTTGTTTTCACGTCGATTATGGTTTTACAGTTGAAGTGTTGTTGAAGAAATTTCTTATTGATTACTTTCTGAAAAGGAAAATTGCAAGCATAAACTTTAGCAACATTTCATTAGTGTTTTGTTTATTTAAGAGAAGACATACTGGAAAATGTTGATTTGCACGGATGAGAAGGTAAAGCACATCCATTGTGCAACTTTGCCATCCTGTAAACATTTGCTGCAATTTGGGCAAAACATTTAAGGAAAATGTGTCTTTGTCAACCTGAAAGTAATGAATGACACAACTTGAATGGGAGGATGAAATTGTTTTAAATTCATGATACAGTTCATTTTGACTTGTGTACGTACCATTGAGAAAATTTCCACTAGTAATGTCGCGCAGAAAGTTGACAATTGCGATTTGGGGAAACATTGGTCCGAAAGGAAATTAACAATTTCCTCGATCAATTCACCATCCTAGATTACAAATGCAAACTTAATTATGACGAATACACTATTTCAACAATATGCAACATGTATAGTACTAGCAACATTGATTTTAGTGGCTTTCCAATATTAAAACGTATCATTGACTGTATGTATAAATTTAACATTTTAGCAGAACATTTGTTTGTTCCATGATATACTTTACATTTTAGGAGCTTTTGACTTGGCAGGGTGTCTATTAAACTTTCATTTCAAAATTCCAGTATATTTTCAGTATTTTCAAGGGTATTTATAACTTTTTCCCAAGACACTATGCTTGATTTAAAAGTTGAAATTAACTTTTTGAACCAGTTTAAAAACTATATCCACTTGAAATACCAATATTGGTACACTTTTCACTTGAGTTTATGTAAAACTTGTACGTTTTCTATTTTTCTTGACCGTATTAAACTTGCGTATGCAACTGTACGTCCAATTTCCAATTGGATTGGACTCTGCAATACAAAAAAAGGGTTATTTACATTAAGGATTTAGGACTTTAACTAAAAAGCTCGCAAAATTGTTTGCAATTACCGCGTTGCTATTGTCCCCAGGTAACAGATGTTTATCAATGACGTTTTTGACGAATTTAACTTCAATTTCAGAGAATGATCGCAGTACTTCCACCAAAGCTACATAGAATCCTAATCTTGCAGCTTTTCTATTAGAAGATAGGCCTTTCACCAACCGTTCCACGCTGTAGTTTAAATCCTTGCATAGAGATGATGATTCCTATAATTTTTTAGAACACTTATTAAATAACACATAACACTACATAGACACGATGCATACGAATGACGTTTTTACCTGTTCTTTAGATTGTTCCTTTCGCAAAAGTTCGATCAATCGAATTGTTGCTGCTCCTCGTTCTTTATCATTGTACGATGCTAAATTCCAAAACTCATCTAAAACTGTTCTGTTTGCGCCTGCTTTGCGTTTCCTTCGTTTCGTTTCCACGTGCTCACCAACAGCATCCATTTCTGATAATACACAGATCGCCCAATTCGTACGGCAGTTCTCACTTACCAGTCTGTCGGTTAAAGAGAAACGCAACCCCGCCACCTGGTGGCTAGTGTGACTAAACTCAATCTTTGTATACGGCAAGCACATAGCCTCACTATCGCCACCTACCGGTTGAAGTTAGAAAGTTATACTTCTATTTTAGTGACCGAGTAGGTTAGAGTTGTGACATGATGACATGCATTCCTTTATTGTTTATTTCGACAAGGCTTATAGAGGATTATCGAGCGATGTCAAGGTTATTTGAAACTTTCTGGATCGTATTTGTATTTATTTTCATTTATTTTCTGTAACTAAATGCTAGAAATATCGCAATTTTCACGAGAATTCTCGTGATATTGGAATTTTATAATAAATTCCGGGCCTGTTATGATTTGAATTTCGAGGATAACGATCGCACCAATCGTAGATGACATTCCTCAACTAAATCCAATCAGCAATCGCACCGGGCTACCGATCGACCAATCGCACGATCGCATTCCAATTTGAATTTATTGCCCGGAGCTCGCCTCGAGTGTTCTCTTTTCTCTCCGCCGCTATTTTCGTAACCCGGTAACCCTAAAATCGCGACGGAACTTTTGATATATCGGCAATTGTATATAAAACACAAACGAAATAAATCTCCCGCATCGAAACAATAAATTCGAAAACGTTTATTAATCTCATTAAGGTCAAACGGGCGATTGTTAAATGTCCGAGGGGCGTTTAGCGGGAGGGAAATCGGCGTTGAGAACGCAACTTGTCGCATTTTGTTTGTCCCTACTATCATGGCAGATAGGCACGGCTACGATGATCACAACTCACGGTAAATTTGGTGTTTTTCGAGCGGAAATTGACTCGGGAAAGCGTTTAAAAAGCGTTTGATCCCCGTGTGAAGCGTGTGTGATGTGTTTTTGGCTAAAGGCAGCCGTAAAAAACTCGTAAAATTCGTTTGAAATGCGATTTGACGGTCAGTGCGCATAAAGAAAAAGTCGGCATGGCGATAATATACCAAATACTTTCCAAAATTCGAGCAATTCTAGTAGTTTGCTTTCGTTCGAAGCGAGTTTAAAACGTTTGGAACTTTGTGTTGCGATTTTTTAAATAAGGTTTCTGTGGAGTTTTTTGTGTGGGAGTTTCCCACGTTGGTTCTATTGCGTCTTACGTAATTTAGGTGGAAATTTGAAATGGATCGGTTGAAATATGGTTATAAAAGTGATGATAATGATGGTTTTAATAATTTTTCAGGTATAACGACCGCCGAGGAGGTGGAGGAGGAGGAGGTGGAGGAAGTCGACCGTTTCCCAAAGAGCCACCCTACACTGCATATGTGGGAAATTTGCCTCAAGGAATTGTCCAAGGAGACATTGATCAAATATTCAAGGAATTGAAAGTATATAGGGTTTATTCAAATACAAACAATGTAGAATTTGACTATAATCTCTGCTATAATTGAATTAATAAATTCCCAGTTTTATAGGAAATGGCATAAATTTTGTTATTGTTGCTTTGCACACTGAGGATTTTGTGGACATGAAAAATACTATTTATAAACGCATAATATTTTTTAAATAATGTTTAACAAGTTATGATCCCATAAGTAATTTCTTCACTAGTCCTGTCGCATTTATTTGATGTAAAATTGCAATGTACAATGAATGTGAAAAGTAGGAAGAAAAGTTGTTTGTACTATTACTTTATTTAATGGAATAGTAACGTGATTTTGAAATTTGCCTTGGAAAACTGTTTCACATAAAAATGTTGAATATATTCAAAAGTCCTCAGTTTGTTGACAGCAATAATATGCCAAATTTCTTTTGTGAGATTTGGAAGCATTGAAGTCATGAGATTTTGTGTGAAATGATCATGGAAATCTTGGAAAAGCATTGTTATTAAGTTTATTTTCTGTTGATTATTTGATGTAGATACGTAATATTCGCCTGGTGCGTGACAGAGAGACAGATCGATTCAAAGGTTTCTGCTACGTTGAATTCGACGATACAGAGTCGCTGGAAAAAGCCCTGGGCTACAATGGTGCGCAACTTTCCGACAATACCGTCATACGTGTTGACATTGCCGACAGCCGGCGCGGAGACCGACCCGGTGGATTCAGCGGTCGAGGAGGAGGAGGAGGAGGAGGAGGAGGAGGAGGAGGAGGAGGTAACTTTCATCTACACACGAGATTGGTCTTCCTGAGTAAGTAGTAACATACTACGCTGCAGGTGGAGGTGGATACGGTCGCGGAGGTGGATCCGGTGGCGGAAGGGATCGGCAAGGCGGTGGCCGGTACGACGAAGGAGGATCCGATTTTCAACAAGATGGATACGGTGAGGAAGCGATGGCTGTAATGTTTCGGGTAGGGTAGTAACTAGTTTTTAAATGGAGTTGTGGATTGCAGGACGTGGTTACGGAGACCGGGGAGGTGGTGGACGTGGCGGACGTTACAATGACAGGGAAGGTAGAGGATACGGAGGAGGTGGTGGAGGAGGAGGAGGAGGCAACAGGGGAGGGTACGATGATAGGGAGCAAGGAAGATCTGGAGGTGTCAGCGGATATGGCAACCGTGAAGGTGGCGGACAATCTCGCGGCCGCTATTCAGATGACCTCAAGGAGCCCTCTGCAGGTGATTAATAGTTAGGTTTCACTACTCTTACTTGCCAACTTATGGGGGCCTAAGTAAGAGTAATGTGCAGGAATTATTTATTTCATGCCGCCACGGCTTTGAAAGAGTTTTACCGTACCAAAAGTGGGCTAATACAAACTCCACAGGGTCTGGAAAATTGGTTTGTGTTATCAGAGGTTTGTATTACCCATGTAAACACAAAAGTAACAAACAGTGAAGATTGAGTATTGCCTGACATTGATAAGACAAATGTTTAATTTTGCATTAACCTTTTGCTTATCGGCTGGTAAAACAACAGAAACGAGAGGAATATTGCGTAAATTTATATCGGTGAATTTAATCTTGCATTGTCAGTAACATTTGATTAAACACACCCAAAATTGTAATCTATTTCAAATGGAAAATGAAAATAATATATATACGTCATTTTCCAATTGATAAGGTGGGTGGAAGCAAAAACGGACCTCAAAGGTGAACCGACACGGTTTTGTATTTAACCCATTCACTCCCCGCTTTTTATCCGCCTAACATTTTATTGCTGTTTATTTTCCAATGGTCCCTATTCTCTGTTCCATATTTAGTTGATAAATGGAATGCCGTGAAACCAATGTTAAATCGCGAACCTTGGGGGGTTTTTAATGGCTTTTTGTTATCAACTAAATATGGAACAGAGTGTAACTTCCTGTATGTAGGAGAATTATTTCAATTCACCTTTAGATTGTTCACTATAACATTGACCCAAATTTGTTTCAAAGTAAGAGTATTATATGCGGAGTTTCTTGCATCCAGAGTGCTTATAAACGGAGTTTTTAACAGTAAAACCCCTAATGCCCTGCCGGGACCGAGAAAATTGTTCATTATATCAGGATGGTTCTTTTAACCGGAGTTCTTATAAACGGATTTCATTGTTTGTAGTTTGCTTCTAGAAAATGTCTGTTATAGAAGTTACTGTTATCGAGCTTTGAAGTTAACGTAGAACTGTTGCCGCGGTTCCTTGCATTCGCAACGCTGATGCCCCGGTGTGTTTTGAATGCGCAGAGGATTCCGCTGGACGCAAAAGGCTGCAGTTGATGCCCAGGTCGGTGGCACTTCCGCCCAACCAAGTGGCGGACACCGACTCTCGCTCCAAGATTTTTGGGGCCGCCAAGCCGAGGGACGAGAAGGTTTTCGAAGGAGGCAAGAAGCCCGAATCCGGCAGTGAATAACAAAATCGAGATGCTTGCTGATTCTTCCTGCTGAAGGGTAACTCGCAAACCTTTCCCACGGCCTCAACCTTCAAAACGTGTAATGTAAGTTTTCCGGAGACAAAATCGTGGTTGATGCTGATCGTGTGCCGAGTGTCACCCTGCAGAGGTCAGAAGACGTTCTTGCTTTTTTCTTTTTCTTTCCCTGTCTGTTGTTAATTTTCCCTACATACTTTATTTTGTCTATTTTTCTCTCTTAACATGTCTCCATCTCGAGTTTCTTGAAATCATATTTTGTGGGGATTTCGTTTAAGCGAATACCGATACCTGGAAGCGTCGGCTTCGATGCAAAAATGCCGGGATTTGTCAGACGCAAAGATTGCCGGCGTTACGTATCGCGAGGGACGTTTTGGCCCTTTGCTTTCATATTGCCGCATTCTGAAAAGCAGCCGTTATATCAATTTTGAATGTACAATAATGACATTAGCAGCATTGAAATTGTATTGTTTGACACTTTTGTTGAACATTTTCTGAAGATCATAAAAGCATTTGTGTAATAAAGGAAACCGAACGTAGAGTTGCCATATTTGAGCAACGAGGCAATTTAAACAGTCGGATTCTTTTAATTCGAACGCGCGGTTCGTTCGCAACCTCAACACCGCTAGATAAAAAGGTAAAGTATATGATTTTATTGAGAAAGAAAATGTACTGAATTACTAGTAATATTTATGTGTTATTGCAGGTGAACTTAAAGGTAGTTACGAAGAAACAAAAATAGTTTGCGAGAAATGGGAATAAAATCTCTTCATTGAATATTACATCGAAGTCTACGTTTCATATTGCATCATCACAGTTCCATATTTGTTCCAATACTAATGTTAAGGAACAGAGATCCGCAGAGGATCTGACATGTGAAAAGAAGTATCAGGTAAATTATAATAGTTATTATAATAGTTACCACGAAATATATTTCATAATATTACTGGTCTTTACAGATCTTGTTGGCGGAGTTCCTTTCTGCAATCCATTAATTGGTGATGATGGCCGTGTTGGTTGGCGCGATATGAAATGGTATACGAAGAGAACGTTTGGACATTGTTTAATAAGGTACAGTATATATAAGGTGTATTGGCGAATTTATAATCTCTTTAAGTTATAATTCTTTCAATGGGTTTTGTGTTCGGTTCGTGCGGAAAGATGACGAAGAAAGTGAAACTAGTAAAACCCAAGGTAAAACCAATGAGCCCGGCCGTAAATTTACGCTGGCTGACGCGATGGATGATGTGTTGGCAAATCCAGATACTAGGCGAGGTAACACGTATGTACACTCCGTTCCATATTTAGTTGATAAGAAAAACCGTTAAAAACCCCCCGAAGTTCGCGATTTAACATTGGTTTCATGGCATTCCATTTATCAACTAAATATGGAACAGAGTGTATCCCAATGTTTAGTGTATATGTTACGGATGAAGTGGGCAATCGGCGATTGTGAGCTTTAACCGGTTAAAGCTTACAATCGCCGATTGCT
>JAQFZQ010001325.1:0-20441 GCA_034696005.1 Glomeris marginata | reverse complement strand
ACATTTGTGCGCAAAAAGGCTCCAATTTTGTGCGACTTTGTGCCTAGGTCGCACAAAATTTTATGCACAATTATGCAAAAATTTTTTTCCTGGGCCTGACTGGTGTAATGGCGTCCAAAGAGTATATTGATACTCCTTTTTCGATACACACCTCCCAATAATTGAATTATGTAACAGTTACAGTAGATTTGGTTATTAAAATGTTAGAATTGCAGTGAACTATTTTATTATACATGGTTTCAAAGAACTTTACAAAACAAATTATTTGTAATAATTCGTGTTGTATTCCAAAGATAAGTTAAATTGCGGTTTTTCTTGTTTTTCTTTGATCTTGTGGTCGTAGAATTCATCTTATCTGAGTTTATAACTTCTGTTTACCTGGAAATGTTTCCATGCAGTCGCAAAACACACATGATAATGTATGAGTAATATTGATAAAAATGTTTATAAAAGTTATAAATTGTAACGAAGAATTAAATTAAATAAATCCCAGGAATTTGTAATAAAAATACTAATGTAAATGTGGTAAATAATGAAAAGTTTTTGTCCCAATACATGGACAAATTGCAATTATTTTTAATGTGTCTTTTAATTTATGAAGTTTATTTTTGAGGTATTTCAAAGAAGTTTATGCTGAAGCCATTGCACATAAATTCCTATATCATTTTGGACGGAAATGTTCAAAGTGCAGTGTGAAATTCATAGAAAGGAAATTACGATTAATATTTGAGAAAATCCTTATTTTTTTAAATGTATTATTTAATTTTTGCGCAATTGGAAACGTGCAAGTGTTGCAGTACTGGCCACCATTTCCCGGAAATAAGAGTGCAGACCTTGAACAATGCCTTGAACGATCGCCTTTCAAAAGTCTGAACCGACAATTCAGAATTGTCTACAACGGTTTGTAAAAATGGTTTCAGATTATTAATCGCATCCGGAAATATACGATTTCGGCGAGGATTTCGGTGATGACAACTGTGCATGTTCACCGTCCTAGCCCTGATTAGAAACATGTTCACTCGTTTATCCGAACGTTTCCTTAAAAAGTTTCTCACTTCTAATACCAGATGGCGCTGAAAAGCGTTCGCATTTGTGAAAACTGCATATGGAACGCGAGTGACGGAGGGGCGCAACCATAACTTTAAACACCTCCCATAATATTTTCCAGGATGTCGTTGTTGTCAATTTAAACTGTTTATAATGTGGGCAAATAACACAAGTTTGTCATCGTGTTTAAAAGGTATTTCTATATAAAACAATCTTTAGGCTGTTCTGGCAATGTGATTTCGAGCGAAATAATTAAAGGCGTATTTGGCGAAAGAGGCTGCCATTGAACTCGATGGACGCGCCCCTCCGTGAACCGACTAATCTACGCAGCTTTTCCGTGTCTTCGAGACGCCGCCAAGAAAAGCTGGCATTGACGATTGTGTTTTAACACGTAGGCGTGGTTTCGGCTTCTTATTTGGAAACTGAGATGGGAGATGCAGGAGAGGTCGGTGATCGGTATGGGCGATCGTTGGAAAGGAGGAGTTGTAGGAAAACAAAATGGCCGATCATCCGTGGCTGTGCGCAGATCGTGGCGCCGTTTGAAACCGTTTTGGCAGATGGTATTTTCTTGACTTTTTTTTATTATCCTCTATCCCGATAACTTCGCAAAGTTATCTCGGGTGAGTCGTCAAAGTGTCGCCGAGTTAAAATGTGACGTTTGCACTGCCAAGAAATTCCTGAGGAAAAAGTTTGCCAACATCGGCGAAGCGGCCCCTTAAAAAATTACGATTGGCTTGCGTGCATAACTCGCATACTTTTTGGTCTCCATGTCAACTGTTGTAGACTTTGGCAATTTGTTTTAGGTCTGGTAGTTTTTATTTTTATTTTATTTAATGTACGAAACACAACCACGCGTTTGTAAGAAGCAGTGGGTTTTCTATGGAATAAGAACGTTATTTTATTATAAGAAATGAAACAGTAAAAGAAATTGCATCCATCAGGGTTTGCACTTGATTAGTTATAACTCTGGAATATTGTATATCTGTATAAAGATTGTTTGACACTTTGCTATCTGCTGACAGGAATAGCTGACTAAATGAAAATCTTTGTATTTTTACCCTTTAGAAACATCCGACAATTTGTAGAATGATATTATCATTTATATTATAATCAACTATTTTTTCCCCACGCCTCCCGGTGGATGAATGTTGAACTATTGAACACGTTGTGATTCCATGTACCGACTGATAAGCTGTGACGTCATTTGATGGATTTTAGTCAATCCCATGAGATTATATTTCAATTTGTATGGATTAAATCTGCAAAATGATGTTGAAATCAGAAATATCTTTGCACACAATTCAACACTTAATCCTGATTATTTTCTTAAGAAATTACAATTTGATACTATATTCTTGCTGTATATGTAATGTGCATGTGCCCATAGAATACCTAATAGACAGTCTAAATTTGCATTGAAAATACCACTTATTTGTAATATAAAGGTATCCAAATTTGTCATATTGCATTAATTAAACGGATGCAGTATAATATGAAATTATATTTGTAAATTTGAAATGTTATGTGCAATGCTATTAATAATTCCAATACAAAATAATATAATTCAATGTATTAGATAACCAAAGACTAATGGCCCATGAATTAAGTCCTTATTGTAAGTAATCAAAAGTTTTCTTAAAACAATGAGTTGTAAAACAGTCGATACGTGCAATTTAATTTGTGAATGTCACTTTATTAATCCTTAACCTTTGCATAAGTGGAAATGCGATAATATATACACTGATATATCTGTTGGTATAATGGTATAATATGGCTTCCCTGGAAAATGGTTGTTGTGAAGGGTAATCTCTTGGAACAGGAGAGGATTTTTTTCCCTAACAGATTTGATATAGTGTAGATTAACAGGGTGTAAAGGGCGATTTGGGTCTGATTTTCAGTGCTGCCAACATTTCCCAGAATTTATATTTCGACTTCACTTTATATCTTTATCTGGGAAAGATTGGATTATATGACTTTTTTTTATTTTCCTTATACTGATGAAGCATTGAGCAGTTAGTAAGTATAGGATGTACCTGAATTTTACAGCGGAAAACCTCAATGTTTTGTAGCCGATTTTTTTGTTTTTGTTGAAATACTACACATAGTATAACTTGCCAATATAAATAACCTGTAGGATAAAAGTCCAAAGAGAGTTGACAAATCGGGTGGACTTTGATTGAAAGACTACGAGCTTATAGATAAAAGTTTATGTGTATGTACTGACAAAATGACGCCATCACGCTTCTATTACAGAGGTGGAGGAAAAATAGGTTTTTGATATTAGGTTTAAACCATGCACATGACATTTACTAACTCAATTGTCTTTTTATTTTGTTTAGGGGCGACGACAAAATCAAGAGCATCAGTTTATAACGGTAAGATAAACATTTGTATTTCAATACCATTACGTAGTGATAGTACTGCATAGTATTTCAATTAATAAACTTTGATTTTTCATTTGGACATTTTCATTTTGAAAAAAATTGAAGTTTATGTTCAGTATTTTTACTTGACTCGCAAAGGATAACATTCAGTAATAAATTGGACTTTGATTTATAAACTGAATAAGGGGAAATCACACAATATAAACAACTGGTAAAATTGTAATTTAAGAGTAAGAAATGATCAGTAAACAAATTGACACCAGTGTAGTATGTATGCAATATAAAATATTTATCAAATGATTTCAGATGATTATCTGTATATTAACCAATATGTTTTTAATGTTAATCAAAAGTTCAGATAAAAATACACAATGTGTTTTAATAATATTAATGAAAAAGGCGAATTACACGAACAAAATAACATGTCAACAAAAACTAGAATGAAACAAAATAGCAGAATGCATTTGTGGTATAATTTTTTTATTGGGGTTGTAATATTTGCAAATATGAATGAATGTACTATTACAATTATATGCAGTTAATTTGTTTAGTAACTTTAAAGTAAAAGAACACAATTAAATAGTTTCCAGTGTGTTGAACACAATGTACCTACTTCATGTATTACACCCGATACCGTTTTGAAGTTTCCCCCTTAAAATATTATTGAATTAATACGAAATTAAAGTCTTGTGGAGTATTAAATATGATTAGAAGAATAATACTTTGAATTTGCGTTCTAATATTGTTTAGAAAGAGGCAAAAGCAAAGTGATCGTTGCGGGTTGCGAAGATCCGAAAGCGAACAACCGAGAAAGAAGTTCCGGCGGTGAAAAAGTTTCCGGGGACGGAAATGCGGAATCATGCGGTACTACAACGAGCAAGTCGACCACTCCACAGCCAAGGTGGTCCCAGATGGACACCACCTTCCAGTACCTGCACAAGAAATTCAAAAAGATGGAGTGCGTCGAGAGCAGCTCCGGCGGCGAAGACGCCGCAACTAGAACTACCACGGTCTCCACGACCACGATCACAACCTCCACCTCTACACCCAAGATCCTGGAGGACCAAGAGGAGCACAGTAACTCCAACACCTCGCAGTTGGCCCTCGAAGCCCTCTTCCAAGTGACCGGCCGAGAGCTGGAAAAGATAAATGAGACGGACTGTCCACCGGCACCGGCCAAGGATCCCAAAGAGAAAGAGGTGAACGGTAACTCGGGGTGTTTTGTAACTACCCCTCCGGTGTCCAAGAACCCTGGACGTCACGTGTGTCCCTTCTGCGGACACGGCTGTGCCAAACCGAGCATCCTGCAGAAACACATCAGGGCACACACCAACGAGAGGCCGTACACTTGCGAGCCGTGTGGCTTTGCGTTCAAGACCACCAGCAACCTGTACAAGCACCGCAAGTCGAGGGCACACGCCCTCAAGTTGGGCCTCGCTACGCCTTCTTCAGTCACCGGGGTCAAAGAAGACGAAGAGCCGGAGGAGGACGTGCCGGAAGCGGCTGTCGAGGAAGAGGAGGAGGACACCGCAGAGGAACCGGTTGACGAAGACCACTTGGCGCAAACGACAACCATATACAAGCCAAAGTTTCACTCCGTATCCACGAAGAGGGTGTTCAGCGCTGAAGAGGAGCAGGCCAAGAACTCGGTGCCATCGCTGGCCAAGAGGAGGAACGAGCAACTGCAATTGAAGCTGAAGATTCCCAAGCCACCGGTGGTGATAACACCTTCATCGACCAGTAGTACTCATTCCTCTTCCGCTTCTTCTTCGTCCTCTCCTTCGCGGTCACCGGGATCCGCCGCAGCTTCGCCGGCGAAAGGAAGTGGTGGTGTTGGTGGTGACAGGACACCGAAATTCGCCAGTCCCGAGTATGTACAGCAGAGGATCAGCAAACTGATATCGGAAAATGCAGCAATAGTCGAGATTCAGGACCCATTGTGGCAGAAGAGGAACATGAGACACTCGAGTAGTTTGTCTCCCGGTGGTGTCGGAAGCGGGCAGAGTCAGAGTCCCGGTGAACTGAAGTCTCCACCGTCCTCCCAATCACCGTTAACGCCATCATCAAGCATGCAGCTCTCTCCCAGGACTCCTCCAATGAACACCCCTTCCACACCGGTCATCCCGAAATCGAAACTGGCTTCGGCGCTCCTCGGTAGGACTTTCTCGCCGCAACCTTCGCCGCCGCCACCTCCCACTCCAACACCTCAAACCACACCTTCTACTTGTTCTCCTCCATCGTATTCTTCTTCTTCGTCTTCATCAACCACCAAAGCAGTGGTGCCCACTTCCGTCATAGTCTCCAACGGTGTCGTGAACCCAGCTGGCAGGAACCCCGTAGACAGCGCCGCGAAGTCATTCCCAGCCGTGGATGCCGCTAACGTCACGTGCAACTCCCAGAATCCCGGAATTAGCATCATAAAAGATCTGCTTCTGAAGCCCAGGGAAGGAATAGCCAACCAGTTCCAGGCAACGAAGAAGTTACCGGACCCGGAACCGTCGTCGCAGGTACAGGTGACTTTGCCGGTACTGGCGTCACCGCAACCGGTGGCCCTTACGGTGGCAGCGACCTCTGACGGCAATCGCCACTTCTGCGTCAGCTGCAACATGAGGTTCCAGAAGGTGGAGAACCTGCAAGCCCACCAGTCGTTTTACTGCCGTCCGCAGAACGCGCCGCACAACGCCGCGTCCTCCGTAAGCTACTCGGGAAGCGTAGTGAGTAAAGCGGATTGCGGTCCTCCACCCAAAGCCAGGGGCAGGCCAAAGGGCTCCAAGAACAGACCCAAGAATCCCCATGACGGTACTTCATACCCAAGGGCCGTCGCCGTCAACCAACCGTACTACGATCCGCACGGTCCCGAACTGGCGCTCTGCGTGCTCAAGTCCAGGGTTGCTCAAGCAGGAAACGGTAATAATGGGTTACCGGATTACGATGGGCCCATCTTGAAGAGGCACCTTCTGTCCCGCGGAGATCATAGTCCTCCGCCGGCGAAGAAGCAGCTGAAGTGCCACGCGGTCACTCCGCCGCAGTCGGCGGAGTACGTGCAGTGCCCGCCGTACATCATGGCGTTTGCGGCACCGCAGAACAGGAGCCAACTGAGACATTGTGTAGGTGGGAAGGTGCAAGAGTGCGGCGCGAGCAGTCCTTCGATGAATTTCTCCTTCTCGGACCCCGCGGCTCTTCGGTCGGTGTCGGACGGAGAAGATAGCCTGGTTAGTAATAACAGGATACCTGCTCCAGGTGTGATAAAACAGTCGAATCCAAGTCCATCATCCTCGTCGTCATCGACCACCTTCGAGCAGACCATAGCAAAACCGGTGCTGAACTCGGGTGGAACCGTTCGGCAGGTGCCGGACGCGAAAGAATCTCCCGGTGGGTCTTCGTCCTCCTGTTTTTCCATGGTGTCCATGGGTTCCTCGAGAGTTGGTGCGAGGACAGGTATGTTGACATAGCATTTGAAGGAATAGTGGTTAGTAAACTGGATGTGGAGAACGATGGATGTGTTTGATTTCCAGGTACGTTGAGCGGTGGAGGTGTTGTGGCCGGGGAGTCGGAGATGTTGATAGCTTCGTCCGCGCTGACAATCCCAATCGCAATCTCTTCCGTGCCCATCAACACTTACCCTATAGACATCAGTCACCTTCAGATCAACGTGTCGACAACGTCTTCGAGGCCCACGAGGTTGACGTTGCCGTCGCGGTCCGCGGCCGAGTCCCCGAAGTCGGCGGTCCTCGCCAGGTTGGGGTCCAGTTCGCAGAGTAGCTGTTCCTCAATGTCCCCGGTGTCTACTCCAGTCAAAGGCAGTTTCAGCAGCGAGTTCAGTGACAACTCGCCTGAAGATGTCATCGTTCAGTCCCCTCGATCGCCAAAAATTGTAAAAAGCGTCCCGGAGCAAGGTATGTTCAACCGAAAGGAAATGTACGTTATGTTAAAGTAAGCTATGTAATAGTAATGAAATGACGTCATTGAAGGTACAGTGTCTGTGCGGCGTGCAACACCTGCCACCAGGCCTACAACTTTGTCCCTCAGACCACCCGAACGTCCCCTGTCCCTGACGGAGAAGTTCCTCGTGAGCCCGGAAACCCCCCGGCCCAAGAAGAAGTACGCGCAGTGCTTCCACAATGGACAGCATTACACGTACCTGGCACTGAAACAATCAACAAAAGTGTTCTACTGCTGCATTCACTGGGCGCAGCCCATGTACGTGCCGCAGAGCGCGGCGCCAAACCTCTCCATGTACTCGGTGTGGAAGACCGTTCCGGCGGAGCCAGATCCTCTGGGTTTAACCCCGAGCGAAGCGATGTGCCTGTACGATTCCAGGAACCGATACAGCATGTACACGATGGCTCAGTCAAAGAGCCCTCTTCAGGTGACCCACTCCAGTTACTGGTCGTTCAAGGAACATTCGCAGAAAGGTGACGGAAAGGAACGTACCGCTGCGGCTTCCGTAAGTTCGGTAGTAGCAGCAGTGGACGATGGTGATGTGGACGGGGAAGACTCGGATACGGTGATAAATGTGGAGGATGATGACGACGAAGATGATGGTGACAGTAGGTGGAAGGATGCCTGCAGAGGAGCTGGGAAGATGACGGAGCGGGAAGTTTCTACGACGGAGTTGATGGATAGAGACTTCGTGGAAGATGTGAGCGAAGGGGATTCGGATGGGACAGAAGATGAGGATCGCAGCAGCAAGCACAAGAGTGGAGGAGAGGTACAGTACCTTTTTGTGGTCCTTGTTGATGTGCGTTGTGTTTTTTATAAACTTTGGGAGTTCACTGCATTGCTGTACTATTGGTTAATTAGAAATACGAATGGATTCAAAGTCCTTGTTCTTTTACAATTAGGAGGATGGTGTGGCAGAACCAAAGAGGGTTCGTATTTTTGAGGGTGGGTTCAAATCAAACGAGGACTACACTTACGTGAGAGGCAGAGGACGTGGAAAGTACGTGTGCGAAGAGTGCGGCATCAGATGCAAGAAGCCCAGCATGCTCAAAAAGCATATCAGGACCCACACCGACGTGAGGCCGTATACATGCAAGCATTGTAACTTTTCTTTTAAAACCAAAGGTACGTTTCAGAAACATCCGTGGCAGTGGTGTCTAGTTATACGGTAGAAAGATGTGTTAAAGCTTCTGTTTTCCCACCCAGGTAATCTTACGAAGCACATGAAATCCAAGGCTCACCATAAGAAGTGCGTGGAGTTAGGGCTCGATCCCATTCCTGTCACTATAGATGATTCCCAAATTGACGAAGAGGCCCTTGTTAGACAGGTATATATAGTAACACTATGTCTTCTTGGGAGGATTTTCTTCGTCCGGTTCCTAATGGTAGATTGTCGGTGCAGGAACGCATTGAACAGCAGAGGAAGCATTTCGCGAATGACAATGACGATGATGACGACGAAGAGGATGATGAAGATGGAGAAGAGGACGATGAGTACGGTAGAAATTTTGATTACGGCGACGAAGACGAAGAGATGATGGATGTGGAAGATGACAGCAGATCCGTGCATTCGCTAGGACAGTTTGAAGATGCAGAACCTTGGTATAAATTCATTGGGTCGTTAGTTAGATCGAGTGAAATCTTTTATTGATGTTACCTTATGGTTACTTTTACATTACCAGTGATGAAATGATCCGTGTAAACCCTTCCGGGATGGAAGGCGAACGAGAATCGACGGTGGTCAATTCACGGATGGACCGTGAAGCTGCCCACAGTCTTCTTGATCTGTCTAAACCAAACGATGTGATCGCGATGAAGATTAACCGGTTACGAAACCATAAAGGAAACTCTGTCTTGAATGAACTGACGCTGAACAGTAGCGAGTTGAAAGAAATTCCGATTCGTAGGCCAGGTTGGTGGTGAAACACTTGCGTAGAGATTGGTACGATGATCATTTGCTTATAGAGGTGTTCATGCTCGTTCTCCTCCACTTGCTGAAGGTTTTCTGTCGAACTGTCCACCGGTTTCAACAGCGGTGATCGTGTCACCGATGATAGAAGACCGTGACGTTCTCATAGGAAACCCTCGCGTCGTGTGGTCCGTAGACCTTCCGGAGTCCGCCGCGGTCCAAAGCCCGCTGTACTCTTCATCATCTCTGCAATTGCTGGATTGTGAGAATGAAGCGAATGACAGCGCATCATCTACTGCCTACAGGATGAGGGGTCTTGGCATTCGCAGTGCTGGCGAAGATGGAAGTGAGGTGTCTCATCAGACTTTATCCAAAGACAAATCTGTGTTGGTTCAAGCACCGAAATCCTCACTGAAGTCGGCTCTGGAAGGCGATGGGGATCAGCCGATGGACTTGAGCATGCCGCAGACCCGTCACGGAGTCCCTTGCAAAGTCATCAGCACGGGAGATGCGTACGTCGAAGAGGATGCGGATTTCGCCGAGGACCCTTGGGAGGCCAGAAGAGTTGGGACAAATGCTGGTTACAATGCGTACAGGGCTGAGACACCTCCAAGTGTTGGCTGTGTCGACTCACATCTGGACAGATCGGCGCGTTACGAAAACATGTTATCGGCTGCGGAAGACGAAGAGGATGACGAAGATGGTGCCGGGCCTTTGAAGGCTTTGCGGTCTTCCCCTGGGCCGTTGTATCTTGCGCCTATGTTTGCAGGGTCTAGGTAAGGAGACATTAGTCTTTGTGCAATAGAAGGTAACGGTGTTGTAATATGAATATTTTTGCAGGCCGCAAGAATACCGGCGGTCATATGCGAATGCCGATGGCAGCGGTGGTTGGGATCAATCCCAAGATGAGGAAATGAGGCGAATGCATTCTTTTGCTGATACGGCGGCGGAGGAATCGAGGGAGAACGCGAGGTCCCCCTGCGATGCGAGGACTAGAAGTAACTCCACGGCGCTGGATCCGCTGAGATGCGACACGGATGACTTTCGTGGTTTACCTTCACCTCCATCCGCAGCAGCGGTTGCAGCCATGGGTGTGGCAAGCGCGCAGAAGAAAGCCGATGACACTCAACTGTCTTCCGCACCGCAGCCTACTGCCGTGGTGTCGCAGTTTGGCTTTCCGCTGAGAGGTAATTACAATGTTACAAATCACGTTTTTGAGTTTTTAATAAGTTATGATTTGGAAATAACTATACTATAATACAGAAACTTAATTTATGGTCAGTCCACATGTCTTCGGATGACCAAATATACTGAATCTCAATGGTTTTTGAACTTTCAGTTAGTAAAGTAAACAGTAGTAGTTCTTCTGCAACTTCTTCGAGCGAAGTAAATGCCAAACAGATGCTGGATTATTCACCTGCTGTCTCCGGCTCCGGTCTTCAGAGGTGGGTTTAGCTCTTATTCACTATCACTGTGTTCACCATCGATGTCTTACGTGTTAACTGCCCATTACCAGGTCCATCGATGATGGCAAGTGCGTGTGCTCAATCTGCAATAAGTCGTTCAGCAAGCCGAGCCAACTCCGTCTCCACGTCAACATTCATTACTTCGAACGTCCATTTCGCTGCGAAAGCTGCGCCATTTCCTTTCGCACTAAAGGCCATCTGCAGAAGCACAAGAGGTCCGTTAGCCACTACAACAAGGTACTGACGTGCGTTATAAAAGGAGGTGTTCAGCAAGAGGGGTGTTGTAATATCTGGCGTGTTGTTACCGCGTAGGTGAACATGAACATGACGTTCGGCACGCCGACCACGGACAACCCTCGACCGTTCAAATGTGCCGACTGCAAGATAGCTTTTCGTATCCATGGCCACTTGGCAAAACATTTACGCTCAAAAATGCATATCATGAAACTGGAATGTCTTGGGAAACTGCCTTTCGGAACGTACGCTGAATTTGAACGGTCGGGGGCGAACCTGAACGAGATCGACACCACGGATTGCGACAACTCGCTGGACTCTCTACGGGTGAGGGTTACCACCGTGGAACTTGTACGTACAAGTGTGTGGAACTGACAGTTATTTTTTATCTTGTCTTCCAGGCCATGGCCTGCAAATTCTTCGAAGACAACACTCAGCAGCGATGGCCCCGCGAGAGAACCACCAGCGGATGTTCTTCGGACGATTTGAGTGACGGTGTCCCCTTCGTGGACCCCGTAGACCCTCCTGTTTCGGTTCAACCAACCCCACCTCCTCTTCCACCACCATCGTTATCAACCGCTGCTCATCAGCCGTCCACTGTTGCAGCCGGAGGATCCGGTGGGTCTGGAGGACCGGCAACTGGTGCAGCTTCAACACGGCACAGAACGTTATCGATCGGCGAAGAATCGTCAGTGTCTACGGATCTTGCCGAAATGTGGAGTCAGAAGTCTCTGATGGAAGGAGGAGCAGGTGGTCAGGGTTTGGTTGCGGACAATCTTCCGAAATCAGTGCCGCTTGCGGAGTCGCTCGAATCGATGGCCGGAGGAGATTGTCCGGGGTTTTCCGGAAGGATAGTGCATCAGAGGTCCCACGAGCATCTAGCCTTGGTGCAGGACTATGAAGATGTGTCCGATGTGGATTCGGATGGCGAGTTGCCGACGAGGAATGGCCACACGTGTCGGATGTGTGGCAAAGTGCTGAAGAGTGCCAAGTGTCTTCAGATTCATTATTCGGAGCACGCAGCAAGGATGGCGGATGCGGAAGATGGAGACGCGGATGGGTATGTATCAAATTACTTTCATTAAGTGTGTATAGTGTGGCAATGGACATTTGAAATCGAGCAGCAACTGTTTCGCTAATTAGTGACTGCGCTTCGATGGTCACTGCAGCCACCACATATCCAACACTTGTCCAACAAGCATCTAACGTTGATGGTTTCGACTGCGAACTGTGTGCCAGGAACTTCTCGTCGAGGAGTGATTTGAAACAGGTATGTGTTCAATTGGTTTTTAATTTCATTTATTTTATTTATTTCAAAAGTTCCTTCAAATTATGTTTTTCTACTCGCAGCATCTGCAGACACATGCTCTTCCACGACCTTTCGTTTGTGAAGTCTGCGATGCCGGTTTCACAACTGCCCAAAACCTAAAAGTACATCGCTACACCCACACACGGGTACGTGGACACTCTCAAATAAGTTATTCTGGGTGTCTACTGATACTGGAAATCCTGGAATTTTTTTCTTAATCCTGGAAAATGTATAATTTTTGACACTTTACACAATGACAATGTCGTTTATTGATTTCTGTGTTCCACTTCTAATTTGCTTGGAACAAAATACCAATTAAACATATGGGACTTTTGAAATTTTGATGGTTCATTCCACTTATTCATCAGTTTTTTAAAGGGATTAATGTTGTTTGTTATGTAACTATCTTTCACTTTATGTATTTTGTGTCCTGGGAAAAAGGTTATAAATACCCTTGAAAATATTGGAATTTTTAAATGAAAGTTTAGTAGACACCTTGTTATTGGAAGGAAATACTAATAGAAATGAACTTACAGGAGATTTTATATTCTTTTCCAGCTTATGCAAGACGAATCTTTCGCTTGCAACGAATGCCGCAGAGTGTTTGATGACTTCCCCTCTTTGGAAAGCCACTTGGTACGTTACCATTCTCCGGGAGCTCTTGGACAAGAACAGGTGAGGTGCCGCGTACGAGGGGAACCCAGCGCTGCGTCCGACTTTGCGGTTGCACGTCCAGCCGCATGATGGTTCTTCCTCCTCCTCCTCTTCCTCTAAAAAGGGCAACTCCTGATGGTATCAGTGGGCAAAATTAAGTCAACACATTGAAATGTTGAAACGATGCTTTCGTGTGTATATGTATGTTTATCGGAGGTATTCGAACGACTTGTTGACACCGTTAACAAGGCTGGAAAAAACGCTATATAACGCTCAGGAATTATTTGATGGTAACTTAACCAATGTTGGGATGGGGGTTAAGTGTTTGTTAGTTTCTTGTTTTGCGAGGAATCCAATGTTTTCCAGTCCACGTGTTTATAATAGTTATTACATGCATTGAGCTCAAATGGATCGCTGCGCCGCTTTTTAAAAACAGGGACAATGTTTGCGAAGCAAATAGTTTGAATGTGGAGATGAGATTGAGATGAAGGAAGGAAAGGAAGGAAGGTAAATGTGTAGAAAGATCTTCTTGTTGAATTTTACAGAGTGTGCAGGTATTGTAGATCTTTTTACGTGTGTTTGCGGCGTGTCGCGTGAACACGCGAACACGCATGCGTATTTTGTACAAGTTTTATTTGCTGCCAAAGCAGCCAACACAGACTCTTGTAAACGGGCTGCTGTTATATTACATTGAAGTCCGTTCCAAATGCGAACACATATCAGAGAGAAGACAATACGGAGTGCCAAAGCATTTCACAAAACAACGACACGCAGCATAAAAACATAACATTTGAGAAAAACTGTACAATCTTCTTAACCCTTCCCTCCCAACCCAATGTTTTATCCCCCCAGAATGAAAAACCTAAACCCTTTTTATTCTAGTAGAGGATTCGTTGATCTTATAAATGTCTAAAAGGAATTTATATATAAATATATGTATATATACAATATATTACGTGTATATGTTATACTCCGGGCGCAAAAACTTCGGTGTACGTATATTATATATAGTCGGATTTTGTTTTTTACAGTGTAATTTGTTCACATGATGTGTGTGTCCTGAAAGATGGCTGTAATATGCCAAAGTTGCATTTCGCATATCGTTTCTTGTCAGGAAAGAATTTTAAAAAATGCGCTCTTGAAGATTAAGGAAACCACATGTACACACACACACACAAATGAAAATGCATATCTTGAGAGTTGGTCAGTGCCAAGCCAAGTTGTCGTTGTTGCTTCTCCTGATCTTCCAACTCTTTTTGTTGTTGTCCAAAGTCTCCAACAATTGCTCATATGTTGCAAACTTTACCTCGGTCGTTGGAGTAATAATAATAATGTACAACCAGTGAATGTTGGTTGGCAAGTTTTAATCGTATACCCTATACCCTGTCGTTGACATGTTTTAAAAGAGTTCGAAGCTGCAAAAGACATGACATTAAAAAACATGAACAAATTATTCTGGTTATTTACTTCATTTGGAGCAACTCGGAATTTATATTGCATTACTTTGGGGATTGCAAAATGCGGAAATCCAATGCTGAAGTAGTTCTAGACTAGCAAACTTAGTAGAATCACTAAAACTAAACGGGGTTTTTGAAGTTGGTAATGGATACATTCAAGTTTCAATTTAAACAGAAACCAAAGTAATGATTGTAAAAATCAGATGTTGACTGCATCAATCTTCAGCCAAAAAATTACAATTTTAAAATTCCACTTATTATTCAGTAGTTTATAAGGGATTAATGTTGTTTTATATGTAACTATAGTGCGTCTCAACTCAAGGTTGCAGTAATTCCCTCTTGTTTTCTTGCATTATGGAGTAAAGCCTTCACCAAAGAAACATTCCATTAAACAAAGTTGATGGAAAATACTTAATAAAGTTAATTGATATTTATGTTTTTAAAATTCAACCTAAGTATTATGTGAAATAAATTATTGGCATTGGAATGTGCAATCTTGAGTTGAGACACACTATATCTTTATGTATTTTTGTGTCCTGGGAAAAAAGTTATAAATATCCTTGAAAATACTGGAAATATACTGGAATTTTAAAATGAAAGTTTAGTAGACACCATGAGTACTTTCTTTACAAAAAGTTGCTAACTTTTTGATAATCTACATACCTTGGTCATAAGCCAAATTCTTAGAATGGATTTGGTTGGTGCTGTTACATTTTTTGAACACCTGTTTTCAATTTAAAATGGTTTTGATATGCAAGCTGTAAAATTCCTTATGAGTGAATTACTTTCACTTAAAATGCTAAAAACTAGGAATTTTACACTTGTTTTTGTACCAGCAAAATGCCATTTTCATCCATTCATTATAATGGGCCCATAATGTGAATGACTTCAATTGGGATGCAATGACTTCAGTTGGCCTTTCTTCCTTATATGGGGTCATGGCCCTTGAAAGGTATTTATCCTTGACCCAGATGTGGATTATACCTATACCTGTTGGAAACTTTCTCTTCAGCTTTCTCATCTATTTAACAGAGAAGGAGGGGTCAAGGGCATGGGGGCAGAGACACTTTCACCCTCCAAAGCCCTTGCCCAAAGCAGCTTCATTAGAAAATTTCAAGAAAACAGGATATCGTCCAGTTCAGTTCAGTTCAGTCTTTCAAGAGCAGAGGTAGAGCAGACATAATGCAGAAGATGGCTACATTTTTGGTAAGTCCTTCGTATTTATTCTCATGTAATAACAGATATAAATAATAATTTTGCCTTTGTTTTACATTAGATTGGATTCGTGTTACCAGTGTGCTTATCATTTGCCTCATTATGCATGGCACAAAACGTTTTTGGGCTTCCATTTTCCCCAACAATTCAACCAACTCAAGGTATGTAATTATATTTATTTTCCAATGGTTTTTCATTTAAAATTTTAAAATAGAATTAAAGCCGAATAATTTTTCAATATCATGTTCATACGTATATTCTACCTTGGATTCTACTAATGTGTAAACTTAGTTTCCTAAATTAGTTTCCTACTTTCACCTACCTACATATACTTAACTATAAATTAATTGTGTTCTTATTTAGTTTTGATGTGTACAGTATTCAAATTTATAAATGTAGAAGTTTTTTCAAAATGCAAATCTATCCCAGCTAAATTTTGCGTTTATTCTTTGTTTCCCTCCATTTTAAATGCGAGCATAGGTATACGTATACTAAATTCCAATTTATCTTGGCAAAAAAAGGGGGGTGTCTTGCAAAACAGGTGTGTGAATCTCTGATTATTGGTTTAATCCATAGTATAGTGTAGCCAATTTGTGTTTACAAACTCCACCCTTTGAGGGAGTGGCCAAGCTGGCAGCAACCATTTACTATTGGCTCTTGCTCTTTAAGATGTCAATAATGAAAGTAGACACTCCTTTTTTGCCAAGATAAATTGGAATTTAGTATACGTACCTAGTTGCAATCCACCTGTAAAAATCTTGGAATGTTACAATAACTTTTGGGCTCTTAAATCAGTATTTCAATTGAAACTGCAAATAATAATGTAAGCACTCGTTCATCTGCAGAATTGCAACCTGTAAATTACTCTGCACCATCTGAAGGCTATCTACCAGCTTACGTTCTCATCTACCCTCTGGGAAGATTCCAAGATCCACCATCACCACCAGTACAACAACCACATCCTCCATCTAATAATAACCCTCCACTTCCTCCTATATACAATCCCAACAGACCTTTTCCACAACCTTACCCAATTTCTCAACAAACCCCTACCTTCCAAACCCAAACCCGGCAATCCGAAAGCTTATTTTCACGCTTGTTATCCAAACTTCGGTTCTGGAGGTCCAATGCGTACCAGGTCCCAAGTACACCTCAGGTAACTATCATTGAAACACTCCTCAAAATCAAACACAATGTACTTCTAACACCTGTTCTGTTTACTCAGACACCGACAATTCTTCCATCAACACCAGTTTTGACAAGAACACCTTTTACAAGGTCACCTTTTACAAGAGCACCACTGACAAAGTACTTCCAGTACGGAACACGTCTAGTGCCTTCCACATCTACAGTTACACCACGTCCCTTGTACACTGTCCATCCAGAAACCTTCAAGAACCCTACAAAGTACCAATATTCCCAACCTCACCCTGAACGCGTGAAGTACTATCAATACGCTTACGTTGTCCCAATGATGGATCCTGGTTCCAAGTACCTTTACTTAACTTACTACCCAAGCTACGTTCAGCAAGATAGACCTCAACAGCCACAACCACCTGTAACAACTACCACCAATCCTTCCATCCCACCTTTAAGCCTGTACGTGCCGAAGAATCCCACGTACCTGGTCCCAGAAGAACCATTTAGACCGATTCGGCCAAACTTTAAGACTCACACCGTGTCCTCTACAACAACCGAGGTTGTCACCACCTCACCATCAACCACTGCCACAACCACTGTTCTTTCAACAAGTACTTTGCAGTCAACTGTTTCTGAAGGGAACAGCACCACTGTGGCCGAAGATTATGACATTATTACAGCTCCATCAAGTAATGGGACAATCCACAGAGCACGTGCTCTTCTTTTCAACGATGATCAAGATTGGATTCCCTTGGTACCTTTAAACCCTTAGATGGTTTACACCTTGTTTACACCCACCCCAATAAGTAACAGATGCATTCGACGGGCAGTAAGGGTTAGGTTTTGTGTTGGACGAGGAACGTTTATGTAATGTTCCAAATTTGGTGTAGAGTTAGATTTATTTGTAATTGTTTGGTTTAGAAATAAATGTTGCAGTTTGCTGGGTTTTGTTGTTTGGGACATATTACATGGTTTGTGAAGTTTGAATGCAAGTTATGGTGGATGTTCCATACAGTTTATCCATTTTATTCACAAATCATTGATATAATTAATTAGCCAATGAAAAATGTTATACAGTATGCCATGTGAAGAATTAAACTACTAAAACACTGATTTTGTTACAATGTTTTTATTATAATGCGATTGCGATACACTGTCACTGCGCTTTGCGCTCATCGATCCAGACTAAAATTGCGATTGACTTAGTGGTGTGCATTAGAATATTTGTATAGTGGCTCCCCTTATTAGGGCAGTTCCCTTATAAAAAGCACGTGTATTTGATATGACAGTATTGATTTTTATAAGGGTAGGAACGCTCTCCATGCATTGACTGAAACCCTTGTTTGAAAACTTTTCACAAGCTTTCACAAATGATATTTCATTAATATGACATTCTATTATAAGGGATTCCCCTGTAAGAGAGGAAACTCCCTTATAAGAGACATTAAAATCTTGGATTCCTTGGTGGAGCCGTTATATGGAGTTTCCACCGCATGTTAAGTTTACGCTGGTCAGACTTCAAGTAGGACTACCACATTTCTGGAGATGGAGATAGTCCTCTTGAAGATAAACTAGCAGTTGGGCTCGAAGAATCAATAGCTATGAAATATTAAAATGATTTAGCAAATGGAATAATTTGATGTCATATGCATTGACATAATGAACTCACATCGATGTTGACGCGCTGAAAGAAAGTCTCTGTTGATCTGATCAAACCAGTGGATGAGCTCTAAATATAGAAAATAGTATAAAATACATAATTTACGCAATCTTTCCACTACTTTCAAATGTGCTACTTGATGTTATAGTCACCTGTAACGGAAAATTCTCTCGAGAACAAATGCCGTAGCATGTCCAGTTGCAGAGCGGCGATTTGCGCAGTACCTGAAAACAGTAAATAATTTTCTGTTTGTTATCTTGACTAATATGCTCTCTAATACCACTTTCAAATAATTTAAAGCCTTTCTGAGAAATAATAAATCTTTCTTTACTTTATAGTGAAAAACCATGCTGTTCCTCACCTGGAAGAGGATGAAGATCAGAGTTGTGTGATGTTCTAACGGATGGTATTATTCCCATGAAATGATCATGAATCTCATACAGATATGAAGCATTTTTCTCACAGGTTTTTAGAGTTATCATCTTTGTGGATTTGTCTTCGCGTACATCTATTTTCACATCATTTTTACGTGGAATGCAGTGATATGAAAATTCTACACGTCTCTCGGTTTGAAACGTTAGATATAAAGGTAAATGTTCCTGTAATTAACAAATAAATGTGTAAGGACATAATATTACAAACATTGGGAATTACAATTTTAGGTACCAGTATGGCTTTACGCGCTGCGTAGACACTCTGAACATTCGGTCCACTGATCACCACTCTGGAAGGAAGATTGGACACTTGATCTTTGCCGAAGTCCTGCGACAAGTTTGCAACATGTGATTGGAAAGTGATGGTGGCTCCGGTTGATTTCTCTATCTCCGCGATGTGACTGTTGCGAATGCCTTTGACGTACGGCTGGGTTTCCGCAAGGATT
Organism: Glomeris marginata; assembly: GCA_034696005.1. NCBI lineage: Eukaryota > Metazoa > Arthropoda > Diplopoda > Glomerida > Glomeridae > Glomeris > Glomeris marginata. The sequence continues at coordinate 1,144 of JAQFZQ010001325.1, read as the reverse complement.
TCAATTGAATTGTACACGGGACTGGTCCACTGCATTGACAAAATGTTTCTCATAATATTGGTAGGTAAGTTCAGACACAAAGTGCATTCGAACCTCTATTACTGAAGTCCAAGGAAAATGGGACAAAATTGTACTTAAAAATCGATAAAATGTAAACACTATAGCAATGGTCACGAGAGTTGACACTCCGTGCGTTCAGATTGTGACGTATGCTACTCTCTAATCAGGGTGCCAGTTGTACTATTCGTGGACTGGGATTTGAAAGAGCCATCCAAATGGCACCCTGTTTAGAGAGTAGCATACGTCATACTCTGAACGCATGGAGTGTCAACTCTCGTGCCGATTGCTATATGATTTGTAAATCAGTTTAGTACAGTGTTTACTTCATATTATTTTGCAAATCTGTTCAATTATTCGTCAATTTCATCCAATTTCTCATATATTTTACAAAGTATGTCATGTCGATCTATATACTTTAACTTACCCAACATGCATCAGGCATGCAGGACATGACTTCACTCGTGCAGCACTTGACAATATCGGAATGCATCTGTCTTCCTTTCAGCATTATGCAGGTTTCGTTTTCAGATTCATCATGTATTAATTTCACCACCGTGCCTTTGATGATGTGGAGAGCTTTGGTGATAAACTGCTTGCTGTATTCCCGCTTGATGTAAAAGTAAAACGTAAGTGATGTCATTTCCTGCGAGAAGAAGTTTGATGTGAAACAAAAATGTTTCTGCATGTGGCGTAATAATGCTGTATTTTTTCTACAGGGATTTTATTTACCCTTAGTTGGTGTCTTGCCAACTCGATGTTTCTGATGGTGCCCCTCATCGATACCTGGTTACTCTTCCGGGGAGAACAGATGTTGACGTCTGGGAAGTGGATCTGGGTTTTAGTTGCCCAAGAAACTTGTTGGATGTCACGTCCTCCTGGTCCAATGATGGACGAGTGCTCATCGAAAGGTATGTCCATTTTCATGGATGCAAACAATTTTCTACTCTGCAACGCACTTTTCTGTCCATGTGGAGAAAACAACTTCTAAGTATACAAGTGAAACTTTATTAAGGCAGGATCACACGCGTCGGTGGGTGGTTGGTGACGAATAATGTTTTTCCGAGCTTTTCAAACAGGTGTTCGG
>JAQFZQ010001324.1:0-20444 GCA_034696005.1 Glomeris marginata | reverse complement strand
CAAAAATAATTAACGAAATCCGTGACATGACCTGGGAAAATTTCCGAATTTTGGACGTTTTGGCATGGAATGACCCTATAGCTGACTTTCCAAAACTTTTATTACTAAATTTCCATTAATAACTTATTATTTTTCTTATTAACTATATAGACAAAATTATAATAATATACCAGGTAGAATATTTAGAAGTTTTTATATATCAATTATACATTTGAATTAAAATGCATGGAATAAACATAATGTTGTTAAATATATTTATTTACTGATATAGGTACTGTTTTAATTGAATATTAAATAAATATTACTTTTTTGGCATTTATTTGACTATGGGAAAGTTTGGTGATGGTTTTATTAGACATACCTAACTTAATATGTTATGTTTGGAAATGAAATATTATGTACCAAATAATGAGTGAACACTTGTATAGTATAAGAGCAATATGGTTATAAGCGCCACTGTTAGATTCCCCAACGTGGCTCTTATATCAGCAACAATAATTGCCCTCTTCCATTAGTGCTTTGTTTATCAGTAATTTCGTATTTAGCATCCGATATAAAAGGGATTATATTCTTTGTCTTAGTTGTGAACCATACTCTTGTAACAAACGCTTGTCCACTCAATACAAGTAATGTGTGATCACATCACACAAAATCTTGATGGCCTAGGCAGCTGGAATTATTATTGGATTTTTTGATCAAATTGATTAGGCCAATTTCTGCTTAACGTACTATATAGCTAACTGGGGTTTCGATCCAAAAAGATAAAGAATTTTCATAAAGGGGTACAGGCGTTTATCGCTCATATTTCACTGAATTTAAAGTTCCATTTTATTTTGTTTTGTAATAAACTGAGCCAGCCATTTGACACCATTAACTCTTTATGTTCGTAGTATGGTTGCCAGTCGAGTTTTGCGAAACAGGAATTTAATAGCTGTTGGAAATTTGAAGCTGTAAATTGTATATTGTTCTGCACGCACGGTCGAAGACAAATTGCAAACGCTTACAAAGGTAACTTTATGTGTATACCTTACCGGTCGAGTTGACGCTCTGGCTGTGGCGATTAGCCTGTTGGCAGTGCATGGCCAACAGCCATACATCTTTTTCCCTAGATACCTTTTCATATATTTCTCCCAACTAAACAGCATTCATACTAAAATCGTCCATATCTTCTTGCAGTTTGAATTAACCGATTTCACGTGCCCTGCCATTGGCTAAAAGTCAGACGAAAGATGCAGTGTCCTTGTTGTGGATATCTAGGCAACTATATATACCAATAAGGTTGCACAATTATCCATAACACAGCTTCCATACTGGCAATAGGACACGCCTACTGAAATTGCTCAATTGCCCAAAAGCCTTACGAGTTAACATGGGAACTGGACATGTCAGATATAGATATCATTTCATATTGTTTATCTTCCACAAAAATAATCAAAATACATTACCTGTTTAGAGATATCTTGGAAACAATTATACCGGGTGGATAATAAATAAGGGCCGCATCAAATAAGTTTCTTAATAATCAAAATGTTGAAGGTCTGTTTTCACGGACATATATAGGAAGTCATAGATGCGCTGTACAATGCATTAGTTGCATTTACAGGGCCACCCTTATTTCACGTTCAACCGATTTGTAACTTTGCGACCGTTTGAGATAGGTGGTAAGTCCCAATTGGAAAGTTGTTTAGCAAGCCAAAAGACATAGGGTGGGACAAGTTCCACAATTTTCCGGAGATTCGGTCTCCAGGAAAATGGATTGCACGAGGTGGACCTGTGTCTCGGCCACCACATTCGCCAGATTTAACCCCACTGGATTTCTTTTTGTGGGGCCATTTAAAACAAGTTGTGTATCAAGCGCCAAACACGTACTCCACTTGATCTGCAACAGCGGCCTGGGTTAAAGAGGTTTGTTCCAGAATTGCAAAAGAAACACTAGCAAGGGCACATAAAGATTGCATCACATCATGCTCCCTAATATGGGCTTTCACTGCATGCAGTACATTGATTAAAAAATGTCTGGCCGCTAACCTAATCTCTGGAAAATTGCGGAGCTTGTCCCACCCTATGTCTTTTGGCTTGCTAAACAACTTTCCAATTCGGACTGACCACCTATCTCAAACGGTCGCAAAGTTAGAAATCGGATGAACGTGAAATGAGGGTCACCATGTAAATTCAACTAATGCATTGTAAAGCGCATCTATTACTTCCTATAGGCCTATATCCGTGAAAACAGACCTTCAACATTTTCATTATTAAGAAACTTATTTGATGTTGCCCTTATTTATTATCCACCCGGTATAATGCCTGCTGCTGGTGCTATATGAAGATTGTTGAAGAACCAACTCGACAACACAATATTTAATCTGAAAATAACTATAGGTGGAAAATATACAAATTACATGCTAGTTTCATTAATATGGAACATTTCTGAACATGCATATAGTGAGCGATGGCAGAGAAATTTTATGCAGCGGTGATTTAACAAATTATTTTAAGGTACCAAATGTGCTTCACAAATTATGATATTTATGTAACAAATTTGTGTATTTGTGTAACAAATTGCTTTGGAATGTAACTTATGTGCATGGAACAATTAATACATATAATTCTTTTTATAATCCAATGGCTTTTATTCGCATGTCATATTGGTGTTTAGGTGAGGTTCAGTTATTGTATATAATGCGACATTCCTCACATTGGCGGATTAATGACATTGGTGGGAACATATACACCTTGTTTAAAAACTCATCAAAGCCAATGTAGTAATATCAATCTGGCCAGTCCAATTTCCATGTTGACTCGTATGGACTTTAACTTACGTATTGTATACATATATTCATTTTTACACACAATTAGTATGTTATTAAATGGTCATTGCATACTACCACATACAGGGTGCAGCAGAAAGACCTCCCCAATTTGTGAAAAATGTAGCTAAGGGTAGGGTGGGGGTACAGCAGTGAGGATTGTGCCGTTAGAGAGCTGTGTTCATGCCGCATTCAGTTTACATCATGGCTTGGATGGGAGACCATCGCGCTTTTGTTGTAGAGCAGTTAATTCAAAATCGCGGTTCCCAATAGACCTTATGCACGCATTTGTGGGAAGGATAGAACGGAGTGGTAGAGCATTATCTGGTGTTGATAGTTCTATGGCGGCCCATTTAGCACTTATTCATCAGTTTTTGTTATGTAACTATATCTTTCACTTTATATATTTTGTGTCCTGGAAAAAGTTATAAATATCCTTGAAAATACTGGAAATATACTGGGATTTTGAAATGAAAGTTTAGTAGACACCCTGTATTGAAACCTGACCTTAGATAAATGATGTTACAGAAAGCACAACCTTCAGCATTTGTTGCTTTTGTTCTGAGATACAGGTGGCAATGAGTCACCCATAAAATGGTGGTTGATTGCAGCCATTTTCAAGGAACTATTCACTGTTTTACTTCATGTAATCAAATTTTCAAAATTTATATTTCAAAATTCATATCGTTTTCCAATTAATATACTCTTGACTGTAGCCATTATAATGATTTTTATATACAGGGTGTTCCACATAACATGATTTCTTGATAGGTAGCCCTGTATAGTGTATATTTGAAATATATTTGTAATAATAACGATTATTTTCGAAATATTTCATACCCTATATTTGCAATTAATTTAATTTCATGTTATGCAATTATATGTCAGATAACAATTCCATATTACAATAAGAAAATTTGTAACATTATGTTTAGTAAGTCATTGAATACTAGTGAAATTGCTTAAATGCATGATGGATTTTTGTTTGAAACCGCAAACTTTAAGACCACACTTTTCAATATGGGAATATACATAATAGAAATACGGAAGCAATTTTAAGAAAAATGCAAGCAAGCAGGCATCCAATTTAAATTGCTATATAATATAATAATATCTACATGCATGACTAATTTTGTAAACTGCATGCTATATACTACAGGTAGGTTTATGTATATGCAGGTAACAAATACAATTGACCAAATTGCATACAATTTTTTCTCATTGCACAATTCCAATGATTGTGATGTATATACCGAGCATTTCTTTATATGGTCAAATGTATATATTTATAACGTTGATGTGTATGAATGTGTTTGTCCTAGCATGCAACAGGAAATGACATTGCATGTTGACACCTTAATATATGTAGGGCTATAGCCATACAAGATCGATTTTATATCGATTATACCCGTGCATGAAATATAAAGCCCGCATTTAATTGAATACACTTTTCAAGTTTCAAACGAATGCTGTGCATGTATATACTAAAAAACTTTTCAATATATCAACATGCCTAGCTGCATACTCTATACAGTTCCCAAACCAAAACAAATTGATCACATGATTCTATAAAATATATATTAGGTATTTGAGATGGCACCAATACATTTGCTGCATGCATTGTTGACTGCAATTCCACTGTGAAATATATAGATATTGAATTTCAATTTTAAATATGGCTGTAAAAGTTTGACTGAAATTTTGGTCTAGTAACGTATTCATAATGCCTTATACAGCCCTCGCTATTGCAACCTTCGATACGCAAGAGTTTTGCTAACGGTGACCGCTGCTTACCTGAATCTATTTCCCTGTAATAATTTATCCTTTCACTACTATAATCAAAAAAGATCTCTGTATGACTATACGATTTACTATAGCCTATATTTCTTTGGGAGACTGGTTGTACAGTAATTATTTCACTGTGGAAGTCATTAATTTTATTGTATTTAACCAAGATCCCAAAATTTCATGGCCGTAGAGCACTTGGTTAATCAAATTATTAATTCATAAACTTCAAAACTTTTGATCGACTTGCCGAACATGACTGGGGTGATGCTGAGGTAATAGCTGTAACTTTTAAACCAATTGGAATTGAGCCTTAATATTTGGTATGCTTTCATACTAGATGTGTACCAACATCCCCACTAAAAATGACCGAAATCCGTGTCGGTCAAATGGGGATCATTGAATGATTTCACTTGGAATGACCCTGCAGTGACATGTTTTTCATGAGCAAAAAATGTAACCATACGGAAATTCATAATAATTAAGCAAAGTGTACATTCCTGACTTTGCACCTTATGACTTTCATTTTTTTAGTCCAACAATAAAGGACCATTGCAACAAAAATAAGAATGCCCGGAATATTGCTTTATATTTTCTTTGAAAAATGATTGCAACAAACTTTTTGACTGCACCTATAGTATATACTTATGTAATCCTTGGTTTGAGCTATTTGATTTCCCTGTGTTTTCCCTGTTATCCCAGAAAGTGGTCACCACAGCCACAAAGTTAGAACAATTTTGTGCGTACTTGTACTCAATCCTTATGAATTTTTTTAGATCCATTTGTTCAACATTAGAATATATTATATCAACCTTTGGATCTATTAAATCAACTTTAGTATCTATTAAATCAACCTTTGGATCTGTTAAATAGATTTCACTGCATTATATTAGGTCAGTTAATTTTTCATAGGGCACATGTTACTTATTATACTATACTTCATGGAGTAAAAATTATCATTAAAATTTATTTTTCCACTGGGTTTCGCAACAAAAGTACTTCATAAAATTGGAATTCTGCAAAAATACTTTTCCTTATTATTATAAAATACATTTGAAATTATGTTGTAATGAAGCAGTCAGAAATTGGATTTTGTGCCTGAAACGGCACGTTTGCCAAAAATGATCACTGCCATATAGCAGTGCTTTTTCAACAGTTATTAACAGAGGAACAAACAGTATAATCTGTGATTATACGGTGTGCTCAAATTTCTCAATTCTCTTATTCATTAAATATGCCGCCTTTTATCTTCTCCATTCCGCTGTAACATTTTCACTGGCCCACTACCATAGAGAATGTTTCTCTAGAAAAGAAATCAAAGAGAAATATCTTGCGAAATATTAGCGGCAAAAGTTTGCCGCTCTTCTCTCATTTCAGATTAGAAGTTAGGTCAGTTAAAGGGCGGTAAAGTAGCAATCACGAGAATGTTTGCATTTCTAAAATATAGTGTTGCATGCGGGAATTTTATTAAAAGAATTATTGTTTTCGTCACGGGACTCTGTGGGAGGTGACTTGGTTTTACTCATTTTCCTGCTCCTCTAATTTCTTTCTATTCCGTATAGTTCCTTCCATATACTATATCTTCATATTCAACTTGCATAAAGTTATTAAGAAATATTTCACATTACAAAAGTTACTTTCACTCACTTTCCGTATCTTCAGTATACTAAAATATAATGTGCATTAAATTAAACAAAAATACAATGTGGATAGTAATTGAAGTGCAGCCTCGAAAAACGATTCAATTGCGCTTAATGGATATTCTGAGAAAAACACAACATCATATAAAGGCTTTGTTAATTAACATTTGACATTACAACAGTTTCAATTTGAAAAACTACCGTTAAGGCAAATTAGGCAACCACCTAGGGCACAAGCAATAAGGGGGCACAAAATCCAGCCACCATTACAGAATAAGAATATTCCAGTCATTCAACATCAAATTGCCATTTCACAATATCTTGGATTTAATTCACATATGTATGAGTAGACACATGCGGTGACTGGTGGCACAGTGGTTAGAGCACCCGCCTTGTACCTCTGTGGTCTCGGGTTTGATCCTGGGTCCAGCATGTGCAAAGGAGTTTTGTAGTTATCCTGCCAGTTTGCGATGGGTTATCTCCGGGTTCTCCGGTTTCCCCCATCTTCTAATTAACTAGAATATCTACATAGGGATTCACTGTGGGCCTCAAAAATTGTGCATTAAAAATGCTTGCGCTGCAACCCATAAAATAGGTCTACGGACTGCAGGTTAGCATGCTTGCTTGTGAGATGAAGAATAGTAGGTTGGGAAAAGGTGCCCCCGGGTTAACACACAACACTGCTAGTGTATAAGACCGGTTAGCATAAGGATTATTATTTATATGTATGAATAGACACATGTAAGATAAGATCTTGTGCTAAGTATCAGATCTAACAGAGTTGCAGAATTATGAAGAAATTATGATTTTGTCAATCCGAAGCCACTTTGAAGCCATTCATGAAGAGGATGAGTTATTCTTCGTATCCGTTTTAATTAAACTCAATAATGCAATCAGTTCAACAGTTTCCAGCATGCTACATACAGCTGCACATTAGCATTTCTTGCAAAATTGTTCCTGTTAACTAATTTAGAGAGAATGTCATAATTTATTAAATAATGATGGTAATTTAATTTGGGATTTACTCCAAATATTGTACTGATGCTACTACTTCAATTTCGCAAGAATATTAAATTTTTTAAAGAATTTTGGAAAGCCCAAATATAAACTGAAAATAGTTGCATGTTGTTTGCCCATAATTGATGTGTCTTGTTATAAATTTTCACTGAAATCAAAGATAATCCTGTTAAGATATTAACCATTTTCCAATAACAATAAAAACCGATAACACGGAATCTAATTGTCAGGTTGCATTTAATTTAACATTTTTTTAAATCAACGTGTAAATTTACATCTAAGGCCACACTCTTGTTTTATTTCTATTAGCTATGCAAGAATAATCAAAAAAATCATAACATTTTGCGGCCCTGTAATTTATTATTGTATTTAAAAAATTGCCAACCAAGGCATGCAGTAAATGCCCAAAAATATTATGCTTAGCAAATAACCTCTCACCAGCACTGAATATGCAGGAATATGATTGCATAACAGTTGCTGGGCTTTGATTGTAAACAAGCGATCGCGTCATTGTAAACCCACCTTTATGGCGAATCCCCATATAGTTTATCCATTGGATTATTTTATAAAATTGCCACTAGAATTTGAAACATTGTTGAGGAAAAAAGATGGCGTTTTAGTTGGCACACAATTTTGCAGTTTCTCTATATTTGTTGGGCATTTACAGTGCGATCAGGTGCCCGGAAAAAAATAAGAGAAGCGCTTGCAAGTGAATAGCGATGATTGACACGCTCAGGTGCTAATAATACTGGAGGCGGTAGACGTGTACCTTGTAATCTGAGTTGGTCTTTTTGAAGTTTGCACTCGAGACGTGTTATTGGGGCGTGACACAGACGACGACCTTTGGGTGCATCTGTTAGTTTAGTATGGCCGCTAATCACAGCCAACAGTCAACCGGATACAGCTATACAACGCTCCCTCACATTTATTTTCCAGTATATAAATATGTTTGCGAAATAATCCACCCTCTTCTAATTCTCACTTGCCTCACTTCCTACACACAACCAGTGCAAAACACATCTGATAATTTCATATATCGATGTAATTTATAGCCAGGTGTACATCCGGTGACATAACGCAAAAGACCACCGTCATCGTTTTCCCATTATTAACATTTATATATTTTTAAATCGTATTTACTTGTTGTTGCTAACATGCCGCAAAAAATGAATGAACCAGTAATAGCGATTAATGTTTACGTAGCCAACCAAAATCCTGAATTATCAACCAACTTCATTTGTAGTGTTGAATTGGGAATTGTTTGCACGAGACATTTGACAAGAATTCTGCAAATCCCTCGGAAATTATTATTCAATTAATCAATATTAGTCACTGAAGCATATTTCTTTTGACAAGATAGAAATTTATAGGAGTGCAACGCTAAAAGTATTGGTAGTTGTCCCACGGCGTCGTAATAACCGCCGATAACGTTTTTCGTAAAACTTACACAAATTTTAGCAAAAAAACAGCTGAAGATATGGATTCGCCATTTTGTATGGCCACTTAAATAAGGCAAATGAATTTTATTAACTGGTTTTTAATTAATTTCGTAGGTTATAGAGCGCGGAAACAATTCGTCGAATCCGACAGTTTTGTCTATAACTTTTGAACGGATTATCCAAAATTCAAACAAATTATTTCGAACTGTGTGGAATAAAATGCTCTATTTTTGTGTGCCAAGTTTAATTTTTGTGTGCCAAGTTTAATTTTTGTGTGCTTTTTACAGGCCGAACGCCATCGACGGACGCATTGCTGCAATGGAAAATCGGCAGAATTCAAAATTCGTTGGAGCTGCAATCGAGCACAAAATATTTAAAGAAAAACATGCAAAAACAAGGTAGGACATTCATTTATTTAATAGCGTTCATTTAAATAATTTTACATGCATGGTATATTTACGGACGATTTTCTCCCAAAACCAATGTTCTCCGTTAAGCCCCGCCACCAGATCACGTGGTTTGCCGATGCTCTACCTTAACTCAACAAAGAACAAGTTGTCTGTTGCAGTTATTCTATACTTTATAACACTAAACTTTATATTAGCTTCTGAAATTCAACAGAAGGGGGTTCACTTACAGAGGGCGGGCATTGCAAATAGGTGGTCCATTGGGGTTTTACTTATAGAGGTTTTACTATAGTATACATAGACTTCTGTATAAATGATTGGTCCTATATGACAGTATACATAATTGTACTTTTGTTTAAGCTTGATATTTGTTTGATTCCGCGATGCAGTTGCAGATAACTTTTCACGTGCTGCATGACTGCGCTATGCAATTACGCATGCACGTAGTATATTGCATTTGTCTTTCATTATTTGCACGGTCCGATGTTTATAATTACACGTGATCTGCATCTGATAATGTGTTCTGTTTGAATGAAGGCACAGTGTCTAACTTTATACCGCGTGTAATTTATGTTCGCATTTTAGAGTTGCATGCATGCATGCCAGTCCCTCGTTTGTTTCTATATGCTGCAACAGCAATTATGAGTACCTTAACAATACGCTTTAGTGACACGTACCTTGCATCTGCAATATACAGGGCGTGTCAAAATTAAGTATACTGTCATTTAGCAGACAATATGCCGTATGAAACGTGTTTTTTTCCTTGCCAATCAAATCGATTTTAATTGCGAATGACTAAACATTTGTTCACTGTCCTACTTACGATATTTCGAATTACGAAATTTCACAGATACGAACATATAATAAATTAAATAAATGGAACAAAAAATGATCAGAGCATTGAAAAAAAAATGCACATTTGTATTAAAAAAAATAAATAAAAAATATACTTTTCAAAGCTCTCGGTAAACAGTAATTGTAATTGTTTCATGACTAACAAAGGGATATTATTTATTTGGTAATTCAGTTTAAATCTAATTGCAGACATACTGGGTTAGTAGTCAATATAAAAGCTTACAGTCGTATTCTGGAACACAACAGTTAGAAAAACCATTCACAGATGGCGCACGCAAAACACATCACATTAAGTGCTTCTGCACCATCAGTTTTGAGTAATTGTAATTATGTTTCGCCTTTATTGTACTAATTCAATGATGCTCTACAACTTCCCAATTGAAACCAGTGACGTATCACTGACGGTTTCCTAGATAAGATTGTAATGACCTTGAAGGTAAGGTCAAAGGTCATTTGCGTTACGATTTTCTGATTCCTCGCATGTGACTTCCTATTCAACTGTGAGATAGTTTTTATTCTAATTGCCACCGTTTTATTTATATAAATTAAGGCCCAGACTTTTGGTTCACCCGGTATAATGCAGCATACTATGAAAAGTGAAATGATCATCATCACGATCATCAGCCCTTGATTAGCATCCTTCCTATATATAATTCCATGTGATCAATTTTCCGGTATACATGCCAAACCCGATTACAGATCAATATTATAGGGGGTTGGGGGTTGATGGGGGAAGGGGGTAATTTCAGTGAAAAAGGCAATTGCGTGCTTGCAATGAATGTGCAATTGCATGTGCATGTGTTGAAAGAGAAGAGATGTGTTTCACCCAATAAGGGCTTCAGTTTTTGTGGTCACTTAGTGGTCATTTTGCGGTCGGTTAATTAATTTTCCAAGTGTTTATGCGTGCAATGCTATGGCAATTTTACTTTTCCCTGTGGTATACTATGATAGAAGGGATATACTATATATAATGTGTGTATACTATGTACATATTGGATCCATGGCTAGCCTAGGTTTTCATGTTATCGATCACCGATTGAGCTCATCAATCGCGTGATTCGATTCAAAAGAGCTTGAGTAATTATAAATAGGGCTATCTTGATCCTGCAGCCAATGAATTGTTTTACTATTCGACCGAATTAATAATTAAAACACATGGCAGAAAGTGCATTGGATGGTATACGTGAAAGAAGCGCATGCACACACATGCATGTACACATATAACACATGCTGTGACAATGTTTTATTCAAGGGACACAATGCAAATATACACATGCATGTACTGGTTTAATTGCACATGCACAACTTTTTATATTCAACATTATGACAAAACCATGTTGTAGGTATACATTCACAACACATGCAATATTACGTTATCATCTTTGTTCGTTTGCCTATGCCTTAAATTTAATTGCTACCACGTTTGTTTCACTATACTTTTACGGCCTTACTTCATATAAATATATTCGTATACACCTGGCAACTTAATATCCTATACAGTCTTACATTAAATTAAATTACATTAAATAAAAATACCTATATAATTTCCCTTTCTGCCCCTTTAAGGCAAGACTAGGCGCTTGACGTTTTTAGGGTGGGGAAATGCGATTTTTTGCGTTTCCGAAAATGGTGTTCGAAAAATCGGCGCTGCTCATGGTCAGCAGGGGGCTTGATCACGATAAAATAGGGCCTAATAGTTGGAAATACGCTCTTTTATTTGCCGCATTGTTTGTAATTGCGCGGTTTATAGCGACTTGGGAAATAATTCGTGAATATTGCATGGATACTTTTGGGCATTTTTCCGGTAGTACGTTCGCTACTGCTAGTTACCGGAAGTAGATAATTAAAATCGGTTTTCAGATTAATTTTCTGCATGTCTTTAATAGTTTTCGAGGTTATGTAATACTTGAACGGCCCCATATGACTGCGGGGCAAGATAAACAATACTTAAATTGGATATTGCTAAATTATTTGTTCCCGATTGCGCTTTAAGTTTTCAGGTGGATAAGTAATTGTAAAAGAAATACTAACAGGTTTTAACCGTACAAATGTAAACTTGAAAGAAGCATGTTCCCGAAGCCACAATGCGGATAATAATATTGAAGAATTGGCATGAAAAGTTTCTGGAGAGTTTATATGTCACAATTGCCAGTATAATAAATAGGTATAATATAGTCATCTTGCCCCATGCATAATGGTATTTTATCATGTAAGTTTTAATTTCTTCACGATAAAAATATTTGTATAAATTTATCAATGTTCAAACTGCATGGATATTGTGTTTTTGAATAAAATGCATTATTAAACTATTAAAGAAAAATAAAGTTCTGTTTGGCCAGTCATCATGCCCCAGGTTTTAAATTGTAAAATAGTATAGGGCTACATGAAATATTTATAGTTGTTTTCACTTTGTATAATTATATACACATAACAAAGTATCTATATAAATCTGGTGATAACAATTCTGACAAGTGACCAATTTTAATATTGCACAGCTGATTGAATTTCACACTTATATCCGCCATTTTGCCATTGCGTCATTAACATTGAACAACATTTTGGCATAATAAACTTCTAATAAATTATAAAACCAACTTTATATTCTTCATAAACAGATTTTAAACATGTGAAAATAATTTATTTACAGGTATAAATAGATCCAATTACTTATCCATATATATAAATATTCGCTTGAATTTAAATTATTAAATTACAATTTGCTGATTTTGAAATCAAATGGGCTGAATATGGAATATAGGCCTAACTAAATGTTGTGCTATAACGCTACTGTTATAACTGTTACTGATATTACACATTCTGACTATTACCAATCTTGCTATTACGCATAACACATAAATATATGTACAAATAAGTTGAATCGTAAAATAACATCATTAATATCTGACTTTTAAGCTGACAAAAGCTCGCTTAAAAGCTGACATGAAACTATACGTAACAAGCAGATAGGCCTAAAACCAACTTTTTGAATTACACTCACCTTTCATCATCTCATTGCGCTAACCAAGTCTGTCTTTGGAAAGCGATCCGAGCGCCACCAGGTGACAAAAGTTGACGTTTTACTGTGTGTTTAATGTGTGGGAAAGTGCCACAAAGTCAAAGATCCAGTTAACAAGCTCTGATCGACGATACAAAAGCTCTACAACGACACTTTTCTGCTGCTATCGTTGCAAAACGCTTTCCACTGTCGGCCATCTTGCTGGGCTTCCATCGGTTGACCCCGCCTCTGCGTTCGATCTTAACACGCCTACTTGGCCGTTCGCCCCGCCCTTCTGCTTCGCTATTCGTTGCCGTTAGCGCCGAGGGGCTGAAACTCTGTGTAAACACGTGTTTGGAACGCCTTAGCCTGTGGGCTCTAGTCGACAATGGGTGTTTGTGGTCAGTTTTGAGCGTGCAAAGCTGTCTATTTATTTGTGCTATCGTCGGCGTTGGTGTCGGTGCTTCGACCCACCGACCCGACCAAATCGCCATTTTCCACCTACATTTTCGGGCCCATTTCATCGAAATCAACCTCCATGAATGCATCAACTACTAATAGATGCCCAAGTAAGTGTATTTACTACTGTACACTTTAGCCAACAGTGAAGATTTGGTGCTTTGGAGTGTAAAAAAAGTTTTTAACTGACTCAAAGTCTCATAATGGCTTCCCACCAATAGAAGCCCTTTGGGAAACACCCATTGGACAAGTTACTATTGTGCAACTTTCACCCTGGGACCTTTTCAACTTCAGTCTATTCTATCAGCTAATCTTTTCACTCATGTGGACATCATCAATAAGACATCAAAGTGTCTTTACTTTGGTCTGCGAAGCGATGGACAGTGTTGGAGTCTGAGAATCAGAAGGAGAAGGAGAATCAGTGGGACCATAGGAACAAGAGCCCTTAATGCAAGTTGAGCAACATTATAGTGTCTTATAACAAACACTGTGTCAGTTTTTGGCAAGTGTGACCGGTGCGTGACAAGTGTTCCGTAGAGTCTTAAGTACCGCCGAGCCGAGTAAGAGCTCCGCGATGGCTTTAAGAAGTTGAGGAACCTGGTTTTGGTAGAGTACATACCATTAATAGTATTTTGGAACTTACTTCAGAAACAATTTAAAAGGTGTGTGTAGACTTAGGGATCTCATTTGGAACGATGCCCCGGCCGGGAAGAAACACGTACAGTGATCAGAAACCGCCGTATTCTTATATCTCGCTAACAACTATGGCCATCCAAAGTTCTTCGGAGAAGATGCTGACCCTAAGTGACATCTACAAGTTCATCATGGACAGGTTCCCATTCTACCGAAAGAACACCCAAAGGTGGCAGAACTCTCTACGGCATAACCTATCTTTCAACGATTGTTTCATCAAGATCCCGCGAAGGCCTGACAGACCTGGCAAAGGGTCCTACTGGGCCTTGCATCCTGGCTGTGGTGACATGTTCGAGAATGGAAGTTTCCTCCGAAGAAGGAAAAGGTTCAAGTTGCCAAAGCCGGAGCGGGAAGCCCTTCAAGCAGGTCTGGCATCGTTAGCGGCTGCCGCGGCAGCCAACGGACCGTTGAAACCGTTGGAAACCTCTCAAACAACTAACATTATCTCTTCTTCAGAACAAGCAAAGATGCAAAGAATATCTGCTATGAACATGAACAGCACTGTTTCCGGTGGGCATCATCATCACCATCATCATCCTCATCATCACGCACATCCTCAGCATCATCCCCACCATCAGCTTCATCACCACCACCACCATCTACACCCATACCAGCAAGCTTCTTTACAACATCCTTTACCCCCACCACCACCCCCTCCTCCACCTCCACCAGCAGCACCACAACCCGTGGTTCCTCTGCCGCAAACTCCGGCATCATCGGCGACAAGTTTCAAGCAACCGTTCAGCATCGAACACCTCATTGGACCTGATATCAACAGGCCTGTTGTTCCTCAACCTATCATTGCTAGGTCTCTTCATGCCAATTTTGCTGCAGCACTTGGGGCAGTTAGCACAGCATCTTGCTTCCCAACGTACAGCAACGCCGACGCGGCAACTCTCTCGTCGCTACCTTCGTTATCGCTAGCCGGTGCGAATGACTTGCATCAGCTCTACATGGCTCATGCAGCAGCCATTGCAGCAGCTGTTCCTAACAATACACCTTTCAAACCAACAGCAACTCACCCTGTGGTCAGTCTGGCCATGCCCAAACCTACCCTGATGCCTCACGCGCTGCATTTCGCTGCTGCCGCTGGCATCCCAGAGTACGTGATGGCTGCAGCTCATGCTGCTGCCGCAACAGCCAGTGCTGTTGGACATGGACACTTCCCTGCATCAATGTCCAGGGCACCATTCTCGTTGGCAGCAGCTTTTAACGTCAATATTGCCGGGCACTGCAGCTTGCCCGCGTCTTGTTCGCCGAGCCCAAGATCTGATTCAGTGTCCGGTGACTCTGTGGCTTCTGTGGATAGGATCGTGGAAGTGTCATCTGATGTTGAGTCCTCCAAGTGAGATCTCTTCATGGTTATTGGTAAGAAAGAAAGGACATGGGTGTGCATTGATTTTCAAGTGTTGCGCGCGGTCTCTGTCCGTAACGGAAAAGGGGTATTACTTGCAGAAGTTTGTTTCTTTCGGTCCTTGAAAGTTGTGCAAAGATATTTTTAGGTTGTTTCATGTCTGCTGTTATGTGCATGTGTGCATGTCTTTGTAGTATCTTAAAGTTAGATGTGTGTTTGTGTACATTTGGAATGGTTGTACATAGAAGAAACAAGAGTCAGTGGTACGTACGTAATACGTGCTCAGGGTGTCCTCCGAAGACCAAATTCAACTTCATGTGTAACAGCATTTATTATATAAAATTATAGTTTAAATTGAATTAAATTTAGCCCTGAAAAGGGATATGTGCCCTGTGTTATGTTATACATATGTTATATAACATTATTTCTCCAGTTTTGAGTAAATTTTAAGCCACAAAACAAAGTTACTTTTTTTCTGCATGTAGATTTATTCAATAAACTTTCTTGATATTTTGAACAATAAATTAAATTACTTATATCTAGAAAATTAACCAAATCTTAGTAAAGTCAAAGTTGATTCTAAGTGAAAATTACCTAAAATTGCCAGACAAGCTGGTTGGAAATTTCTCAGTTTTTCAATACTTCAATATTATTCCATTGATTACTTTATATGCATTATAGTCAAATAGCAATTGGCTTAATTATTTAGTCACGTGATGATTTTCATAAATTTAATAAGTGGATAATACCATCTAATAATGTAAAATCTATCAATTGGACTAAAAACAAAACTTATTATATTTTCATTAAATTGTTTTGACAAAACACAATTTTTCCTCATTGTCTGATAATGAAGTTAATAATAAAAAGTTATATTCTAGTTAGAAATGTCGTAATTTTAGCTAACTATATCAGTAATGATGCCTTAATTTTACTTTTAATTTGATTAAATGTTAACTTTTATTTCCATGTTTTGTATTGGAAAAGTGAATCAGCAAATGAGAAAATTGAGAAAATGTTCCCAGATATTATGTAAACTATAATTGATAAATCAATAAAATGACTATGTGTTCTTATTTTTCTGACTTATTACATGACCTATATACTAAAATGCAATTTAAAAATGGGAAAAAATGACATTTAGCCCTGGTTACCCTATAATTAAATAATTAACTTGTTTTGAAGAAAATGTGACATGAATCTATATTGGGTTATACTTTAAATATATATTATCAACATGTTGATTTTAATTTATGCAGTATTAATTAATTTAAATTATCTTATAAGCTAAATTAAACTTAATATTTTATGTATTGATCTTAACTTAATTATTATAAATACATCTGAATGTTGGATTTTGAATTTGGTGGACACCCTGTACCGGTTTTCAATGATTTCGTGTTTTTTGTTGATATTTTGAAAGGATTTCGATCGAATATCGGTGAGTTGAATGAAAAGTGAGCTTTTCGTGACTTTTTACTATACTGCACAGTTGTACTGTCAAGATTTGTTTGCCAATCGATTGATTGATCGGTGAACGATCACAGACTGAAAATATAGTTCCTTCCGCGCACTTTCATATTATATAGGAAATAATATGTTAATTTTAATTCATTATCATTTTTTGGAATTAAAGCTGTTTGAAAATTTTCTACTCGATTTATAGGCGTCTTTGTTTGAAATTTTTAGGCCTAAATGACATTTTTACAAAAAACAAAATGGCCGCCGTTTTCAGTTATTATCATAACATTTAAAAAACCAAAATTTACCTTATTTAAATAAATACATTAGAATATGAATATAATTTCTATTCACTCAAATAGGCCTAATTTCAGACAATGTCACTTTTTAAAATTGTATAATTAATTTGAGAAATTAAAAAAGCATCGAGGATAAATGTTGATTGGTTAATATGTTATATAACTGTGCTGTTAAATTATTGCATTTTTTTGCGCTGTACAGTATATTACACATATGCAAGATAGAAATAAACTGTTGTTGATCTCCGATAATATATGTATAATGCAATATATATGGAGTCTGATTGATCTTCGATTGAAAGAAAAATCGCGACAACGTCATTAAATATTAATTGTGTTTCGTGGTGAACCGCCTGCAAATCAAATGGTTGCTGTGTTTACATGGTGTTTGTTTGGCAAAATATGTGCAGAAATATATATGAATTGAATGATCACTTGGTGCAAAGGGTGGGCTGGTGAATTCAAACAAACTGCAGGAAGTCGTCGATTAGGCCTTCTATTATCGCGTGCCACGTACTTCCGGTAAGGTTGATTTTGGGTACCATGCAAGAAAAAAATTAGTCAATTTGTTAGTTTAATATTGAATATATCCTGCTAAAAAGCATCTTTGTTCAAGATGGAAATATAAGTGACATCTGAGTTTAACATGGAACACTCGAAAATTCTGAATAACTTCTTACTTCAAATCACTTTCTGTTTAAGATACATCTAATTTTCAAATCCTTTTCATAAGATGCATCTTAAAATTTAGTATCTTAAAGTAAGATGTAATTTGTTAAGACATTTCTCAAATAAGATATTTGCTAAGACACTTCTCAAATAAGATGCTATTTGCAAAGACACTTCTAAAAAGATTGCTATTTGCTAAGACACTTCTCAAAAAAGATGCTATTTGCAAAGACACTTCTAAAAGTTTGCTATTTGCTAAGACACTTCTCAAATAAGATATTTGCAAAGACACTTCTCAAATAAGATGCTATTTGCAAAGACACTTCTAAAAAGGTTGCTATTTGCTAAGATGCTTCTGAAGTAAGATGCTTATGTAAGACACTTAGAACTGTATTAAGAAGCATCTTGAACAGTTGGACTTCAGGATTAGATTTTTAGATGGCACCTATAACTAAAAAGTAGTTGCATCGATTTAGATGCTTTCAGTATCTTACTTTAAGATGGATCGGGTTAAGAGTGTGTGCAGTATAAACTGCATATGATGGGAAAATTTACTGCAGCCTAATGAGAGTACTTATTTAATTATGGAATTGTTTCCTTATCAAAAGTAAGTTATTTGTAACCTTACGTTACAATGCAATGAGATAAGAACAATTAATTTTAGTAGACAATTGAAATTGTTGCTATTATTTATTGTTCAGCGCAGTTCATTGGAGTAAGTATACGTTTACTTCCAAGTGGTGCTTCTCATAATAGTATGAATAATACGAAAATAAATCGTGTACGAAATAAAGTAGTTTTACAGTATAGGGCTATACCTATAAATTGTAAATTACAGGGTGGATTTTTAATCTAGGGACCCTGAAATAAATTGGAAACAGTGAATATGACAGTTATGCGATGGTCACAAGTGAATAGGAAGTCGTATGTGAGGATTCATGAAATGATATCGCAAGTGACCTTGAACGTCACCTTCAAGGTCGTTCAAAGTCTATCTTTTAAACGGTTGCAGTTAGCACCATAGTTCCAATTTGAAAGTTGTAGAGCATCATCAAATCAGTCTCATAAAGCACATTAAATGTGCAATTAAGAAATGCTTCTGTATTATAAGTCATTTGCAATGAACAAGTCCTCATGTTTAACTATAGAATTATGTGCAATTGCTTGTGGCTCATACTGAAAATTTTATTTTCAAGCATCTCAATAGTTCCTCCATGTCAACTATCAAGATAATCATTAATTGATGGTATATATTGACAGAAACTTTATAGCTATAGATACATGATTATTCTGAATTGTATATAAACTTTTATCCGCGGTCTGCGTTTATGCGGAATTCAGCTACCATTAACTTTGAGAATATAAATAATTTATTTTACTCTAAATATATTTGTTATATTTCCTGCACTATACTGAGTTGGAAGTTAACTTTGCAAATCGATATTGTTTGTCGAAACCTTCCCATGAAATAGATTTTGGATATTTGCAGTCGAAATCCAGTATATATATACAGCGGCAACTCGGTGTAGTGTCAAATACTTGTGGTACAGTGAACCTCGCTTACAGGCAAATCGAAAGAACTGGTTGTTTTGGTTTCCTATAACCGAAGTTTGTTCATTGTCTTACTTACGAGGAACATTTTGATTTTTATAAAGTTTCTTATATAAGAGGTAACAATAATATATATATATATATATACCTATACACACCCGTTACATATGATGGCAATGTTTATTTTGTTAAGAAATCAGTATAGGTCTACTGTATATGGTATTTGTCAATTGCCCCTTCAGTTGACAATATCAGGGGTCCAATAAACCGGTTTTAAGAGCGGCGCCATTTTTCCATCATAATTTCCCCTGGTGTCGAAAATAAGAACAATTTTTCCTTCAAAAGATAATTGTTGCTATTTGAACATTATCGCAAGCGTGCTAAATGTTATTGTACAGTATACAGCACACATGTATTATTTGTTACAAATTAACTGTTACAGTGAATATTTCCATATGAACAAGTGAGAAATACATTACAAGAAAGTATATATAATTCATAAATGACTGCAATTTTGCGTAGGGCCTGTGGCGCAATGGATAACGCGTCTGACTACGGATCAGAAGATTCCAGGTTCGAATCCTGGTAGGCTCGTTTTATTATATTTTTTTGTGATTGTTTTTATTTTAAACTATAGAAGTGTCTTATTGAGAAGGAAGGCCAATATAATTCGTGTTTGGTATAATCTGAATACTATTAAAAATCTACAAGGATTTTTCTGTAAATTAAATATAACCTAAAAGTAATATCTTATTACACAACTTTGATGACAAAAATACTCCCATTAAATTATATTATATTACTTAACAGCTCTAACTTGAGTTTGATTTCATCTGACTTTCTTTATCTCCAAGAAAATCATCTCAATAAATTGCTGAATCCGTGAAATTTTCATTTTGGCTGTCAGTATAGAATATCTACCCAAATATTATATTTAATATACAGGGTGAACAAAAAGTCTATCATTTGTTTAAATATCTGCAAAATGGTGAGAGGTAGCTTTGTGAAAGTTG
>JAQFZQ010001323.1:0-20456 GCA_034696005.1 Glomeris marginata | reverse complement strand
TGCGCGCGGCATACACTACTGCGCATGTGCGGGCCAATCCTCTTGACGGCAGCGACGGCGCTTTCCAGACGCTAGTCTCCCCTCCGCCAAGCAATTTTTAACGGCGCACTTCTGCCATCTAGCGAGCACCTACGACACTAATAATTTCAAATTTTATGAATCTATCACAAATTTTTGGTTTAATATAAACGTATCATATAAATATAAAATACTTCAGTTTTTGAAGGGAAGCAATAATTTGAACAATAAACCGAGAACAATTAACATATAAGTCTCGTCAAAGTATCATATTTAGACCAGTAGGCCTTTGGGGTCACGTGATGGGTGATGATGGCAACAACGTGTGATGCTGTTGAAATATCGGAGAGGTTTCGATGCTCGTACTATTTACTCGTATGAAAAACGACTAAACATTCCATCAGTTTCATACAAAATGCTGTGATTTGTTTCATTTATATACGCGTATACCCGCTAACAATACGTACTATTTCTAATTATTACAGAAGCGAAGAACGTCGACAACTTCTGTTATCTTTAAAGGTAACAGTGGAAGGTTTATTAGCAAACAGGGCAGCGAATATTTGGAACACGTACGGGGGTCTTTCTCGATTAACTAACATAGTTGACAAAATACTTATTCATCGGTTACGTCCATTGAAGGTGCAGTAAAACCATGTGTAAAACATCTCGCATTATGTAATTTATTGTGCTGGTATATATTTTTTAAATTCCAATTACTTTTCAGGATGTCACCTTGGATGTCACCTATTGGAATTTCATATTGGGTTTGCGTGTATTGATGCCAACATTGGCTCCCAATCTGGATAGGTACAGTCAATTGGCTGGTGAAAATAACAGAAGAAAGGGTCAAATTTGGATTCAGGACAGTTTACAAGACCATAGTCTACATTTGCAATTAAAATTACTGTTGGGTGATGACCAAAAGTCATTGGTGAACTTGAACTACGAAGGTATAGCATATAAAAACATTTTGGCCAGAATTGTACATGTCCGACCAATATTAACTAATTTAAGCAATTAAAATTTAAACTACTGAAATATATAATGTATTAAATTCTGTGAAACTTTAATTCTATTCCAGAAGGAGCATTTCTGAACCATAACCAATACGCACAAGCTCTTCTAATGTGCTTAAAAGCAGTGGATAAAAACGATGTCTCTGTTTTGGCAGAGATAGATCCTAATTTAGTAAGTATTTTTGATAGAATTCTTTCAAGGTTATAATAGTTAAAATGTTATTTTCCTTGATGAATAGGTAAAAAAGTGTCGAACACGCAGGTCATCATTGCCGGACACCGAAAACCTGCAAACTCTGAGATGCATGACAAATCGACCCACCAAATCAAAAGCTCATTTACCCTCTAGTTCTTCTGATTCAACTCAGGATCCACATTTAATCTGTGAAGTAAAACAGAAGAAAGCCGATGAACTTGAGTTAGAGGAAACAAAAGTGGGTTTCGTAGAGAGCCGGTTGATTTCTCCAACTCACCGTAGGACAAAGAGTGACACATCCATTTTGACAAGAATGGATGGTATTAGTTATACGGTGAAAACGTGCGATATTGTGAAAGGTCCCACAATGTCCGGGCTTCAAACAGACAAAAGTGACTTTTACGCGGGCGGTGAACGTAACGCCGCGATCTTGCATATTGATTATAATGGGGAACATTCAATGGAATCTTCCATATCGGGGTCAGATGTTACTGCTCCACAGATGCCTGCGAACGATGGAAAATCGACGGCAGAAGCTCGAGATGCAAGAACCAGAAGGAGCATTTCTCACGTTAGGTCATTGTCGGACTTCACGTTCTACGAGAGGACAACTTTGCCGATGCTGCGGTCATCGAGCACTGTCATGGATTTGAAGTTGGTTGATCCCTCAACTTTATCCCAGGAACACTTTGAATCCCGTGATGGTAAAACCAGTAAAATTATATATATTATTCCAGAACAGGGTGTCTACGTACTGATACCGGAAATCCTGGACTTTTGTCATTTAAATCCTAGAAAGTTTAGTAGACACCCTTGGAAATGCAAAATGAGGTTGATTTCTTTGATACAAAAACTGAAACGGTACAAATGATGTTGAAATACAAGGAATTATATAATTTATAAGTTTTGAAATTGTAATATTAATTTAGAAATATTGACAACATTGTATTTGCATTATCCATTTGAGTTGGGAATTAATTAAGATATGTTAGTTATTCCTTGATTATATGAATTGCAGTAATTCAACCATCACGCAGTTCTTTCTTCAGACGTCCAACGCAAGGACAGTCCCTGACCAGTTTCCTTTCATCTCAAGATTTCAGAACTTGTGCAGAACTGGACAAAGTACTTTGCCGTATTGCTGAAATATGCAATTTTTTAAAAATTTACTATCTTTTATTCCTTGCAGGAAAATGCCCATTTTAGCATTTCTGAAGCACTAATTGCTGCAATTGAACAAATCAAATGCAATCAGATCCTCAAGGAGGCTGATGAGGAAGTTGACGAGAGTGACGAAGAAATCAAACATTTGAAACAACGTATCCGAATACGAAGGAGGGAAAAGCTTCAACAGGCATGAATCTCTTTATATATTTGGTTTTTGTGCATACTTTATTACATATTACTGTAGATTTATGCTCTCCTTTTCTAATTCAGAGGGAATTTTCACACATCACGCAAGTTCTCAGCGATGGCCGAACAGACAGTAAGTTTCTGTTACGTACAACTGATTTAAAACAAAAAGTACATCAAAATTTGTAAAAACATTCAGCAAACAACAGTCAGACTCCATCACCGGCAAGTTCAGTATCATCTGGAAGATCTGGTAAATGAACATATTAAAAGTCCTAAAAACATTAGAAAAATCCAATGTATATTACATATATTCAAGTTGTCTGCTTATATATATATAGGATGCCAAAGCTCCGATGCCGAGCATCTTGATACATTTTTATCGGGTAAATTTATGAATTGAGTTTGTTAATTCCGAAGACACATTAATTACTGTATTTTACGTAGATGACTGCGAAACAGAAAGCAAATTGACCACTCTTCAAGAAAGTGGTCTGTCTTTGTCAATGGCATCTTTATATTCAGAAGCCGACATTCAGCGACCGGGATCAAACTTGCAAAGTGCTGCCAAGGATTCAGATGGACGGTTTGTTATAATTTATTGTTTTATTATCTATTAATTTCACCGATGAAAATTTGAAATTTCGCAATTTCTGTGTTCCTTTTTTCTATAAATTAGAACTTCTGTGACTGACAGTACCATGTCGTACATCTCGGCCGAATCTGTTGCTCTCAGTTTATTGAAGAAGTTTTCGGAAAAGCAGTTGCCAAAAGCATCCGATCTTGATTGGCTAGTATCGGAGCAGGATGCGCCGCAGAGTGTAAACACATAATTTCATCCCGAAATGGTCACCATTTTGTTCCCACTTTAAACTTGGTTATTGTACAGTTGCTGCCCCTTCCAACATCATGGCCTATATCACCAGATGAAGCGGAAAACAATCTTCTCCATGAAAATGTAAATTTGAATTAAATATGTGTGTAATATATTGTTATAGCGAATAAATGTCAGAGTGTAAAAACCATTGCTTAGAAAATTTCAATACTGTTTAAATTACACAACGACTGTTACTGCTCCCTGGTTAAATATACTGTGACATTTTATTAACTAACTGTTGTTCATTGTTAAGGAAACTAATTAAAATTATTGTATTTTGAAGACTCGTATCCGCGGCAATCTTGAGTGGGCACCACCAAGGCCTCAAATCATCTTCAATATTCATCCCATCTCGCAGTAAGTATTTATACATAAGAAATAACCGTGTAAATACATGAGATTCTAATGCTGTTTTTGCCACGTAATTAGGAGAACGGCTATTCTGGCCAAGCAAAATTCTCGTTGCGCTGGTTGCGGCACCAAAGTGGAAAAAGGATTTGCAAGGAGGTACCGTTACTGCGAGTACCTTGGCAAACTATTCTGTCAATGTTGCCACAACAACAACCTGGCAGTGATTCCCGGATACGTGCTTCGCAAATGGGATTTCACCAAGTACCCAGTGTCCAACTACGCTAGGGATCTCCTGGACAACATCCAGATGGATCCACTGTATGACCTGAACGACATCAACCCCAATTTGTACCGCAGAGTACGAGTGTTGGGCATGGTACTGAGCTTCAGGCAACAACTATTCCACTTAAAAGATTTTGTCAGATCCTGCAAGCATGCTGAAAAGTCAGTTGATCTCTGTTTTACGCAAGTTCACCGTAAGCAAAATCACCATGGTACATTTGCTTCCAATTCTTTAGTTTCCAGATGGAGTTAAATCGCCTTCCAGCATATTTATACACAAACCCACATGTGTATTCACTCAACGATTTGATACGTGTCAAATTGGGGGAACTTGTGACACAGCTACGGACATTGGTGACACACACTCTAACACATATCACTATTTGTCCAGTAGGTGACTTTGTGGACTTTATGTTTTAGTCAATATTGTTATACCATATATCTAATTAATGTTGTGCATGAAATTTAGCTGTGTCAAGCACGAGGATTTGTATGCGAATTTTGTAAGAATGATCAGGATATCATCTACTCGTTCCAGTTGTCAAAAACTGTTCAATGTCCAGGTAATACGTCAATTAAATTGTCTGCTTTTGCATTGGCTTTGTTTTTTATAAATATTTGTTTTTTTGTAGAATGTTGGGCGTGTTATCATCGGAATTGTTTCGAACCAAGCAAATGCCCTAAATGTGCAAGGATTGAAGCCAGGTAAATGTGTAATAATACTTCATAATTTGCAATATAGCAACATTTGCAACAATGTCCATTATAATTAATATAATGTAAGATGGGATTTTAACTTTGCTGTTTATTTTCAGGAAGATTTATGAGAATCAGTTCCCAGACGCAAGTAGCACAGACGATGAAGTTTAATTAGTTAATTTCTAGGCACAAAACACATGTTCCTATATAATAACATTGGTTAAATATATATGTTTGGAGTCATATTATATTCTCTCTTGCCAAACATATTATTTATTAGAAATATAATGTGATTACTTATAAGAACATGCGCATGCCATAATTGTAACCAATGACATTACTGTGATGTAAACATCTGCTTATTATATATTGTGATTTTAATTATTTAATTTACTGTCGGCTATATAGACTTGACGGAACAAAAAAGAAATATTAAACAAATATTTTTAACTTGTCAAAGATTGATATAATTATTTCAATGCAGTTTATGGTCCCAAAAAAAGCGAAATTTTCCACCGTAGACAGGTTTCCATCATAAACAGTTTCGGCCGTAAATGGGTTTCACTGTATTGCGAATTTTGTGAAGAGCAACTTTTAAACTTGGATTATTGATTCACGCCGACAGATGTCGCGTCATGTATTTACGTTAGGTGACGTTTGTGGCGATATCGATACAAACGATAATATCGATCTAAGGCTGAGGTTTGTGTGTGCAGTCAGACGTTGAATAGAGCCGAATAGAGCAGCGATCGGTCAGGTGTATCATCTGTGCTGGCTGGTGCGATTCTGCTCTCAATTTTCCGTGATTATGCGTAAACCTTGGCTAAGTGCTTGTCGACACGGTGTGACATCGGACCAGTGAGTGGAGAAAGAGCAGTTTACTTGTGCGTCCGTCTTTTATAAGAACGGATTTCGCTCATCATGGCGTTGACTCCCAGCGTCAATTGC
Source organism: Glomeris marginata (assembly GCA_034696005.1). NCBI lineage: Eukaryota > Metazoa > Arthropoda > Diplopoda > Glomerida > Glomeridae > Glomeris > Glomeris marginata. Next base: position 14,713 of record JAQFZQ010001323.1, on the reverse strand, counting down.
AGTTTAGACGACATCGATTTGAACTCACTCAAAGCAAGTTACACCTTATTTACCTTTTTATATTGATACGCTGTGTTGTCTATTTGCTCATCTATTTTACGGATGAAACATTCGCGAACTCGTTCGGGTGAAATTTCACGTAGGATGTTCAATATCCTGAAGCGCGACAATACGGGGGTGCTCCCGCAGGGAAGAACAGCTCAGTTCTCTTATTATGCTAGGATACACGCGATATCAACGGTGATGAAGAAGTCCGTTAGTTTCAGCGGACGCACCCCTCTGTAATTCGTCTTGTTGGTTTCCATGCCAGGAAAAATCATTTCTTTCTTCCGCTGTCTTTTTTTTTTACCTTGAAATATCATTAAATCTGCTTTTTCTGGCGTGTTAACAAACGCATGGCGAGATATGATTCACGTAATTTAGTAATGAAATGCAAGATGTTAATCTTTTTCAATGATAATCTGCGATAACAGTCGTTGCGCTTATAATAATTGCAATATATTGTGTTGAAACGAACAGTGGTTTAATTTAGAATCAATTACACTTCATACTTATCGCAACTTTATCAACGCCTAGACATGGGATTAATAAAACAAACTCGGGTTCAGTGTACAGACGCAGTTTTGAAACAGTTTTTAAGAACAATTTGTACAAGGACGATTTGATGGAGATATGTTGCGCGTGAAACGATTTGGTGCAATATCCGATGACGTCACCCGTAGACTAAGCAGTGGGTCAATGATCAAATATTGCGAAGGGCACGATCTCGCGCAAGAAAGTTGCACGAGGATGTTGGACGCAGGGGATTTTACTGTCAAAATTGTAACAATTTACATCCGCCTTCAATGGCGTCTTTTAGAACCCAACCCATGTGTCGTTTCACAATAATTTCCAAGTTAGCCGAGCGTTTATGAGATTGTAGATGACGACGACAATAACAAAGGATGTTGGAAGAAAAAGACAGGATCAAACTGGATGTGAATCAAAAAGAAAGATGTCCGAGTAATAATAATAATAAACTTAACCCCTGACAAGTTCATTTGCAAAATATTATGTAATAACGTTGCAATAATTTTAATAATAACTAATTTCTGTTAAATAAAACATCACATCAGTGATTTTCATAATCAAATTTTAAAATGTTATATTGGTGAAAATTATTTTAAAAAATCTAAATAGAACTTCGGTCTTGAATATCTTTTTTGCTGATATTTTTACATTCTGTCTTGGTTTTTTAATTCCTATAAAATTCATTGGCTGTTTAGTTCTGGCAGCTGTTTTTCTGGCAACAAAATATATAGCAGTACACAGTACAAAGTGAATGAATGTTTTTGACTGCTTTATTTTCAGTAAAAGGGAAATGTTTTTAAAAACAAGCAAGTTGGTTTATTTCTTTTTTGTCATTTATAACTGCTTTCAGGAAAACTTTTGTGTTTTTTTAGGATCCTGCCGGGATATTTGACCTTATAGAAGTTGTGGGAAATGGTACCTATGGACAAGTGTACAAGGCAAGTATTATTGACACTATTTTATCAGTAATATGATAGCAAAGGAAGTGACAATTTTATTGGTACTTACATTTTTTGTGGTTTGTGAATTTGATTGCAATTTGATTTCTCAAATCGGGTTGTATATTACCATGGAAACTTTACAATGGTGTTATCATATGAAAACTGAGTGCAATAAAGCGTCACCTAAATTAAGTACGGAATTTACTAGACTCACTTTCTCATGGTTAACTTGATATAATGAGATTTTAATGAATTGTGGGCAGTGTAAATTATTCATTGCATATAAAAAGGTGTGTTCCTTGAGGCTGCAATTATTGCATAATTAATGAGCTTATTTTAATGACATGAGGACGAATCGCAAAGAAATAACCGTGACCGGAATGAGTCACATTTTTTGTTATATTTTTTAAAACAGGAAATAAATAAATCAGAATAACATCCATGACAGAAATGAAGAAATAAAACGGTCATGAAAACTGACTTTCTGTATAAGGAAAGCAAGGTCATTGCATATCATGTTTCCTATCAGAGCATGCAAGTTTTTGTTAGATATGGTTATGTATTTTTTATCAGTATATTGGAGATTAAAATCAAAATATAATAATAAAAATAATTGGGATGTATTATAACTTTGTTAAGTCGATGACAAATTTTGACCCGATTATTCACTTGGTTTACAGTCTCGTTTTATTTATTTATTTGTTTGTTTGCATGACCCCTTGAACTGAAGAGCCTGCAAATAGAAAATACAGTACAGTAGTGACATGTGTTCAGACTAAATATTCTTTGTAATTACTTTCGGGATTTGTTGATTTTTGCTTTTTGGTTTATTGTAAATGGTGTAATTTTATAAATAATTTGAGTTTGTTGAAGCAGTGGCTGATGGTAGCAACAAGTTTAAGCTTACAAAGGTTTATATTACCAAGAGTGATATTACTTACATATGAATCAATAATTCTTTCAATATTACAAAGGTTTTGATAACAAATGAATAATTATTTCAATGTTACAAATGTTTAGATTACATATGAATTAAGTTATTACAGAAATATTACAAGGATTATAAGGATTATAAGGATGCAAGCTTGCAAAACTAAAATATAAAGCTGTAGAAAATGTTTTTAAATTACATAGGGTGGAATTTGAACAGAATAATTTGTAATTATGGTGGTCTTCATTTTGATGCTAGGAAGGAAGTGCATCCGTCCAAAAATTACATTTAGGTTCACTGTTCTCCAAGCTTCATTAGACATTATATTAAACACCAGACAGGAACACACCCATCTTTCTACTTTTTCTTTTTTTGTTTACATATTCAGGTGGGTTATTTTACTTAAGTATAGACACAATGCAGCTAGATGAGCCCCTTAACTTCTATTATTTTGTATCTCTTTTTTTTCCCCCCTCAATTCTGTTTCAGTACTATACTAAATTGGTAAAAATAGAAATCGTGGGAAAGTTTTGCAACAAAGAATTTATTGATGTGATTAGCACTTCCTGAGTTGGTTGGAAAATGTATTGTGTGTTCCAACTGTTTTTTCCCCCTTTCCAAATGTCAAAAAACCATCATTGTCCTTTGTGAGAGCAGTACTATATGAATAGTTGGTCCATAGTTTTGGAGGAAAAAATAAAAGGAAGCTCTTATTGTAGACAGAGTAAATAGAAACACTTTGCAATTTCAATAATATAGTATTTTGTTCAGAAATTCTTGGATTCATACATTTATAAAATATTTAATACTTCCCCGCAGTAGTGCATTGTTTGTAAATAATGTGCTTAGAAAATATTCGACCTTGAAAATATAAAGTGGAAATAATTCCAAGTAGCATTGAATTTTTAAAAATGGAAAAGTAAAGAAATATGCAGTCATATAATATGCTGTTATTAATTTTAAACAATTGATTTAATTCTCCAATGTACATATAAAATGTCCACGTTTTCAAATGTGAAATAAATAAATATAAATGGTGAAATCTTATGAGGTCATTGCCGGATTTTGTATCTCTACTAGGAAACATTTCCGTTTTAGGTTTCACGTTTCCGGTTGTCAATATTTTTCCAATTCTGCCCGTTTTAAAAGTTTAAAAGAAATGCGTGAGGGAATATAACGTTATTACCAGGTTTTGTTAAAATTGTTTTTGAAGCTGAAAGGATATACTTTATTAAAACCGTAAATATGAGATTTTTCTTTGTGACATGTATACAGTTGGATATGAATAGAGAATTTTGGGAATTTCAATATGGTTGTTTCTATAGAGAAATGCATAGTTATGAAATTTTGGCATGTCCCCATGTACACAATAGACGTTATTCTTTGTGAAAATCAAACCATGAGGAAGATTTTATTGATCGGTGTTATATCAATCACTGAACACTGAATGCCATCTCATCTTTCTTCAAACATTCTGTGAAATGTGACACTTTTTAAAAATAGGGAAAAAGTGAAATAAACTGGGAATTATTGCTTAGGACTACAATGCTACTAAACAGGAAAGGCTTATTCATTGATACAATAAACCAGTTTATTACATGACAAAATGAAATATAATGTTGTTAAATGTGTATAAATTGCATTAAAAAAATGTATTTTATAATATGTATACTGTAATTTATATATATTTGTAATAAGAACAAAAATAATGTATAGATGAAACTGAAGTTATATAACATCTTGTTCTGGAATAAAATGTTAACCTGCAAATTGAAATGTTTAGTTGAACCATTTAACGAAGTGAAAGTTAAAATGTACAAAAATAATTATTATATGCAGTGGATGGATATTTTGAAAATGCAATTTTATATTTTGATGGGATAAAATCTAGTAAGTTGTGATATAGTAGTAAAAGTTACTGTATATTTGAAATGTTTAATCTTGGTTTGTTTTGTAGGGTCGACACACAAAAACTGGACAGCTGGCAGCGATCAAAGTGATGGATGTGACCGAGGTTAGCACATGTTTCCTTTTTCCATTTTCTTTCCATTTGGAAGCTTTAAATTTTGTGACATTTTGCAACATGGGTGATTGGCAAGAAGAGTAAGGTCGAAAACATGACACAGTGTGGGTTAATTATTGATTTCAAACCCGAAATGCCAAGTTTGATTTAAGAGATAATCAGCAAGTCTGTAAAAAGAAGTCATTATATTTGAGCAAGGATGTGAAGGCATCAAAATGGCGGCGCTTTTCAAGTGTCGGAAGGTCGATGTGTTTCCACTCTGATCCCTTGAAAAGTCCTGCAGGAAGTTGTGTGCTAAACAAGTGTGTCAAGGGCCGCTTTTGATCCGTTGCCACCGCTGAATAACAACCATTTATTTCACCTTTTTTTTTTACACCCTCTTTAAATTACTATGAAAATACAATAGGACGCCATTTATGAGTTTGGAACGTTTTGCTATAACAACGGCGCTTCCGCCTTCGACGTGCCATGTTAAATTACAGTGTTTTTCTCTAATAAAAGGGCCATAAACTAAACTATTCCTGCTGTAATGCTTCTAGAAACATTAGCAAATAATGAATACAACTTCCGGAAAGGTCTTAAAGGTGTTGTTTATACATAAACTTCCTGGCAAATTTGCCAACATGTTGTTTCATTAATTTGGACCAACAGTGACCCTGAAATGTTGTTACTTAAGTAAATATTGTGTTGTATAGTATATGGTGGAAAGTGCAACAGGTGAAGGTTATAATTGCAATCAACTGCAGGTTTTTAAATGAAATAATTAAAATTGAAGTTTTGATTCCCATGATTAGTGGTCCATGTATTTGTTAATTGGAGACACAGAAAAATTACAGTGATTTAAACAAAATAAGAAGTTTGAAAATATAATGTTTGAAACTGTTATTTGGGGAGGGGAAGGGATTTATAGAAATAGTTATTTATTTGAAAATTAAGGTTTCCTAAAAATTGTTAAAATATCGTTTGAAAAATATATTAATTAGATAAAATTTCAAATTGATTGGGAATTTTAATTTTAGATGTTATGATTTTTGTTTAACCAACTTCTGTAATTAAGTTTATGCTGTTCTAATGTAACAATCAACAGAAGTTAAAATGCCAAATACTGATGTTGAAAAGTTTCGTGAAATTATTAACGATTTTTAACAATGAGAAAGTTTAAGACAGTAATTCTAATTGAAGCAAGATTGTCTAATTTAGTTGTTGTAAACTAAGTAATGTTAATGGAAGGAAATAAATTTTCCTAAACGTGTTAATTTGTCACTATTCTGTTGTTACTTGTGCAGTTTGTGTGAGCAGAATAATTTGCAAGTTAAGCTTATTAACAAGCTGGACTTTTGCGAGTGTTCAGCTGGAAATAGTAACACTATCTTGAAAAATGCAATTCGGTGTCAAACTAAAGTTGTTGATATATGGGCGGAGCATTGTAGTTTGTTGTAAACAATGAATCATTTAGGAGTTGGAATAGTAAAGCACTTCCCACATGTATGCAGTGGAGTGAAATGACTACATAGTAACTAATGAGGTCATGGACAGTGGCCACAAATACCCATTTTGTACCAGAGAAATAATATGCAGCATATCTGGAAATTTCTATTTGCCTATAACAATGATTCACAGTTTCAAATTTAGCAATTTTGCGCTTCGGTTTGTGTTAAAATCAGTTTAATGTTCATAAGCTTATCTCAATATTTGTATATTCGTGGCTGAAAACTAACTACCTAAATGCACTGTAATTTTATGCACAGATATGCAGGATAGTTCAAATGTTAAATATAAAAATTACAGTGTTCAAATAGTTTTAAAGGTGAACTGACAGGGCGGTAAGTGAACTCTGAACTGTACCCTTTCTGGCCAATCATGGACAGTAGTCCCAATTTACCCAATGGCAGGGTTGGTCATAGTCCACATTTACCGCCCTGTCAGTTCACCTTTAAATGGGCTGACTGGTTTAATGGCTGCCAAAGAGAGGTTTGATATCACTGGTCAGCATTGTGAACTAAATTTCTCATATGGGAAATGTAAATATTATAATGTACAAATAGAAGTTCAGTGGAAGTGTTTCTCACTTTAGATACCAGATGGCGCTTTTTAAAACGCTGTTGATACTGATATGTTTGTAGGAAATGTGCATATATTGACCCATACTCTTGTTAATTAAATAACAGTGTTTCTCTTAACACCATCTACTATAGAAAGTGTGAAATTTATTATTTACTGGTGGATATAGCTAATGTAACAAGTAAACATTATTGTTCCTATAAGCAAAAAATATTATGCAACAAAAAATGTGAAATAAAAATGTATAACATTGTAATTTTGAGGAATAATAGCAATTATGAGATAGGTATTTATTGTTGAAAGTTTAATCCTACATAAAATAGGATGTGTGCCAATGTTTGAACAACTTGTGGCATATACAGCTGTGCCAAAAGTTATTTAACCCAGTGCCATATTTGATTCATGTATGAGTTGTGACAAACAAAAATGCACAATATTGCAGCACAGTTCTATTATCACTTAATGTAGTAAGTAGATCATATTTACTAATTATTATTTTTATATGTATAGTAACATTAAAATATATACATAAATAATTGCAGGAAATGAATTATTTCAAGTTTAATATAGTACCTATGTAATGGGAAACATGTTTCTATTGTTTTTGTTTCAATTGGATTAATTGGTTAAGATTAAAAAAGTGTTGTTCGTTTTTTAAAGTAATTTATTGTTGGTTTGTCCCTATATTGAAATATTGAGGCCTAAGTAGAAGCGCGAGGATGTTGTGAATTTGTTTGTGTATGTGTGGGTGGATGATGATAAAACGTGATTGCGTTTATGGCTTATTAGTATTTCTTCGAATATGCTATAACTTTTTTATCTTTGTACCTGAGAGAGGTGGGGAAAAAATTGACACAATGTGTATGGATGCACCTATGTGCCGAAAGCAGATGAAGCCACTTATTCATTGGAAGAATGTGATGCAAGTGACGTCATATATGAGCAGTGCCGCCTTATATGGCCTCGTTTACAATGAGCAATTTTGTTTGCTCACGGAAGTTCACAGGTTTTTCTAGTATGAATTCGCACCATTTCATTTACATGTGTAATCCTGGCAAAAATGGCTGCACCCCCTCCCTATGTTATTCTAATGAAATATTAAATCAATATGGCGATTGTGTAATATTCCAGCAATTTCTAAAGTACAATATTTGATTCATATCACCTGCAAAACCTGGAGAGGATATTTTGAAAGTAAAGTTCCCAGGGTTTTAATAAATGAAACTGATCTTAAAATATGTACTTACTGAAGAGCAATTTAAAAAAATATGTTTGGTAAATAAATACAGAAAATGGAAATATTGGTTAAATCGGATTAAAAAATAAATAAATAAAATAAAACGGCCGCTTAATTATTTTTAAAATGTTGCAGGTGACTTTAACATTGAAATACATAGGCTAGTGGTTAATTTAGCTCATTTTATTTAGCATTTTCTTTTTCTAAAATGAAATTGTGGTATTGTAATTAGTGCATATTAAAATAACAGTATATATAATAGGATTATTGCAATTTAATTAGTGCTATTATATATTTGTTATATCTAAAATGTTAATATTGAAATTAATTAATGCTTCTTAATTGTCAATTAGAATTACATATAAACTGGGAAATTTGTAATTCAATGCATTTTTATATTTGAAAATTAATATGGTTTTGTGCAAGATTAAAAATATGCTTTATTATTAAATTTATAATTATTATTCTAAATATACCCATTGATTGTTTCTTAAAATAATTTCTGACATTTTCAGTAAACTACCAATATAATATATAGTATACGTAAACCTGTTTGTTTTGATGTTATGGTTAAAACAACGTCTTAATATTCTCTGCAATTTACCAAAATTAAGTTCCTTTCTTATAAATATAATTGGTTGGCAATTATTAGAGTTTTATTATGTATTTAAGTGTATTATTCTTGCTGCTAAAATTACATTGCTGGCCTGAGTGAACTTGTGAAACTCGTATTACATGAAATGAATAGGCTGATTTAATGATTGTTATTATTGAATGATGAGTGATGTATTCATCTTTGTATTTTTTCTTTGAAATAATCAAATGATGGATTGATATTGAAAAAATTCGCCGCTGAAAGTTCACTCGTTCGGATTCACTGCACTTCCTTGTTTCCAAAAAGGTCATCTGCCAATAGCATACACATGTATATAAATCATATATTACTTCCTTCTATTCTAATGTAAATGTTTTTATTATGATTCATTATGCTGTGCTGCTATGTTAAAATTTGTTATTAAAATATTCACAAAAATTGCTTAATTAATTCTGACACTTTCTCTTTCAATTTAAGAAATAATGAATTCTCCCAATTTATTTTACAAATTATGTGTATATTTCTATGTGAATTTATTTAGGAACATTCAGTACCAGCTGGGCAACAAAATATAACTTTCCTGCTTATTTCCACATAATTTATTCTGATTTTCCAAAACAGTAAACAATAAAAATTAGTTAAAATTTATTCAAGCTGAGCTGAATGTTATTGTTGACTCTAAAAGGTATTCTCAGATTTCCGATAAAGATATTCGATATTGGCACCAGATGGTAAAAGAAAAAACCGAATGTGAACAATAGAAAGTAACTTGAGATGAACTAGTGAACGGAGGGGAGAAAGCGTTACATTCAATGGTGATAAAGTCTTGCACACCGCTTGCTTCCTTTTTAAGTGATAACACTGTTGATGTAGTAGTTATACAGTATACAAGTTGTGGTATCAGATTTTTTCTTTGAAAGGAATGAATATTGTAATAAGCCGAATTTTCAATGTTGAGATAAATACACATTTAGATTGAAAGTGTGGTATAACTGCCGTTGAATACGATGGACGCACCCCTCTGTTCAAACGCAGCTTTGCATTATCTGCTGTTTACTGGGACTAACTTTTATTGGGAACTTGCAGATATGTTCATTTATAGAAGTCCGAGAATGAATTTTATCTAAATACTGTTATCTTGATATATATATAATTGAAATTTTTGGAATTCGGCTTTCTATTAAACAATTGCAATCAAAATTAAGAGAAAATTAAATATTGCGGTTAACTTAAATTCAATTTCTCATTTATGTTTCTACGTATTAATTACAGTGCAATAAATCAACTGATATTTTTCTTTAAACATGATGGAATTTGATTGTTAATACAATTTTTATTATTACTGTTGACATTTAATATGGAAATTTAGTTGAAATATTTGAGAAAATTAAACATTTTGGACCCTGTATAAAATGTAAGGGATTAGACATAATTACAAGGGTGTGGACTTAAAAAAAATACACTATTATTATTTACTACATTTTGCAATATGTAAACATTTTTCTTGTGTTATTTAGAATAAAATGTCTGGTGTTTTTCTTAATTTTATGTAAGGACACTTGTCTAAAAGGTGGGATTATGGTTTGAAGCTTTTGGGGCTTTGTCGGATGTGCATTATTCATGAAGTATTTGTTGCAAAATAGTGTGACTGGTTGAGTTGTTTGCTGTTTTTATGAAAAATAACGGAGACTGAAGTTTTAAAAAAAAAAACGGACATTGACCTTAAATATGCGTCATCACCGATAGCCACATCAGCCAAAATGCAACTTTTTTCCTCTTCCCTTGTGTTATTTTCAGAAGTATTTTTTTTATTTATTCCCTTTGCCCGAGTGAACTAACAGTATTTATGGCAGTTTGTTTTCTATTTTTCTGTAATTTTCCCGTTATTTTTTAGTTAAAAACTTTTAATTTTATAAATTATACATACAAAAAAAGTATGTGACATTGTGTCATTTCCACACTTGGCTTGTGATGCGTTTAGCTTTTTTCCCCTTTAAAACCAAGGTTTGAAACCCAATAAATAATAAGATGGAATTTATGAGATTGTACGAGTAGGCGTTTTATATTTTCTGTGTTTTTTTACTATCCCGATTATGATTCATTTTTTCTTTTGTTGTAATTTTGACGCACTTTTGTGAGTTTCTTGCACCTGCGTTTTGAAACGCTGATAAGAAGCTTTAGGAAAAATTTCAAACCCGCCCATCTCTTAAGGTGTATTGGCCTTGACACCCAGTTTGTCCTTGAGATTTTTTTTCCTCACCTGTTGATGTTTTTTTCTTGAAGTATTTTTCTCCAACCAGAAGTCAAACCTGATGATGCCAAAATATGTTTGAATAAAATCCCAATAAATGTTGTATGCATTATTTATAATTGTTGACTAAACATGAATGCAATATTTGCTTGTCATATTTTCCTGGTAATATCTTGCTAATATCCTGTTCTAGTTTTTTATACTTTATTTGCAAATTGAAATGAGGTGATGCTATAAAATAATCACAATCCAAATACGAATCCCAGTAACAAAATTATATTTGAAAATACTGAAAATACACTGATCTATACATGTTATATGAAATAAACCGGTTTAACGCCCTCTGGTGTCAACAAATTAATATATTCACATCAAGGAGAAAGTAATAACCGAAAATTTGTACTAATTGCATTTGATTCATTTATGCAATAATGATAATAATTAAGTACTAATTATAGTTATGTAATTGTATAATTATTTATTTGCACTAGGGTTAAATTGTATTTAATGAAAATTATTAAAAAATACAGGAAAATTATAATTATAGTAATATAACACCTTTAACATACTGTAGTATTTTTTATAGGAGTATTGGGGGTTATTTTGGGCCACTAGCTTACATTTCAGGACTTTACTGTTAATTACACACATGTTTGAATGAATGATTGCTAAATTCTAAATATAGAATAAGGATTGCATAAATTACAGTATGTTTGCATAGGTGGTGTTTGGTGTTTCTAGGGATAAAACAGAGTGAATATTTACAGCATGTTGTAAAGATGAGGTCATGCAATGTTTTGTGAAGTAAGCAGCTGCTTTTTCCATGTAATACCCTCTATTTGCCCACTTTGAATGGCTACAATGAAAGGGTGGGGAGATGATGCATTCTTTTTTTACCATGCAATATTGCACTTTCAACAGATGTGCATGCAACAAATAATTTACCAAATGGCCATATGTCGTTTTACCAGCAAATTGATAAATAAAATTGAGGTGTTTTACCATATGGAGATTGTTTCAGGTGTTCTCTGCACAATAGCATTGTTTCAAGTGTTCTTTATATTTTATTTTCAACAGCTGTTTCTCTGTAATTTAAAAATAATTTTGCAGTATATAACGCCTTTAATAGTAGGCATAACAATAAGTAATTATTGTCGCAAAACTTTGTCCAGTAATGCAAGTGTTTTTACTTAAAATCTGTGTAATAAATTTGGTTTTATAATTGAAATTCAGTAGACCTAATGCATATTTGAAAAGCTATTAATTTGTGTCAGATCAGGTAACATTGTTGTGGAGTGAATCACTAATGGTATTTTGGTATTTGATTACAAGGAGAAATAAAAAAGAAGGATTTAGTTTCAAGTACATTGGAGCTTTTTTTGCTGCAATGTTTTTTAGATATTTTGTATATTCCTGTACAAATAGTGAAAGAATGAATATTGGAATTCTTGCTAATCGATTGTTTATAAAATGGTTGATGTTTGTTTGCCATGGATCGATGCAAAGATTTTAGTACCTTGAGGCCAGCATTTTCATTAGGCTTTGGCCCATAATGGAATTGTGGGTCACCATTTTGAAAATTGATTCTCCTTGGACAACATCAATTTTCGCAACAAGGAAAATTGCAAATAAATGCTGCATACTTTTCTATAAAAATAGATGCATTTCAAAAATATCCACAACACACAATCGATATTTTCTTTCAAAAGAAGATCTTGATATTTTGGCATGAATTTTTGTGTGGGAGAAAAATGTATATTAAAAAAATTACAGCATTTCAATTCTTTTTTATTTTCTCACTTATCATGAATTATTAAAATTTACACGATTGTCATTCATGTCATTCATCAATGAACATGAACGATGGCAAGAGACATAATTCAATTGAGTTTCTTTGGATAAAAAGAACAATTTTTTTGTGGGAATGGTGTTGAAAACGAAAAGGATGTTGAAGTTTGTATTTTTTTTAAAGGGAAAGAAATGAAAATGGCGTCTTATTCATATGAAAATATTCTGCTAGCATTGTTTGTGACATTATCCTGGACTCAAAAGAAAGTATTTAGTGTGCTGTATTCAGAAATAGCCTAACATTGTAGAGAAAAAAATCGATTTAAATTAGATTTGGAGTTTGCGAAATGAGAAAAATCCAAAATGGCGTCCAAATGTTGGGAATTTATTCAACAGTCTTGTTCAGACAGGATGAAATGTAATAGTCGTCTAGCCTGACGACAGACTAACTTGTGGTATATTTTGGGATGTTTCTGTTATGACTCATTCTGCTGAATTATCCTATAACCCACAATTCTTCAGAACTTGCAGTTATTTAAAACCACAGTTATCCGCCAGGGGTCGCTACTGTCGAGTTTCTGGGTCTAGTTTCTGGTTCTAAATTTGTGTAATTCACTGACATGCACTGCTTTGTAACTCATCATTAATGCATAATTGATTGAATGTAAAAATCAATTTTTAGTGAATGCTGTATGATTTTCATACATTTAATATTCATATATTTCATTTATGTAGTAGTACTTTGAATGTGTGCTTTGTCAAGTACCTATACTACTTGACAATTTAATTATTTATTAATACAGACAGAGTGCAATAGATAAGGAAAATGAGAATAAAGGAAAAATTAGTGAATTGAAATCGTGGACATTTTACAAGGAAAATGTTTTGAATTTTCATTTAAAATAAAAAATGTATGCAAACAATCAAAATAATTATACAAACATGCACCTTTTTTAAATTCTGTCATGTGACATTATTTTTTAAACTGGTACAAACGAAAAATGTAGATGAAGATGGTCATTATGAAATACTTGTCACAAAATATAATAATTATCTAAACTTAATAATTAAGGACTAATAAAGTATAAAATCTTTGGATTAGAATTTGAAATTATGAGTAACCTGTGTGAATTTCCGTGTTATTAGGTATCATTAATAGTTAATTTATTTGAAAGGTTCAACTTGGAAAAGGAGTTTTGTAGAAATTGAGATGGGGGACAAATTCAAGATGGCGGCTGTTTCTAAAACAGTCTGCCTTGTATCTTTTTTCATTGGCTAGCGAGGATGGCGTTATGTGTTGTGTTATGCCATGAAATGTGATGCTCAGTAAGAGGTTTCGTTGATTTAGTTATTTTACACTTGGGGATGGGAGTTGATATGGAAAGAAAGAGATTTTGTTTAACTTTGGTAATTTGCTTCTGTTGGCCATGAGCGAAATGTACGAGGAAATTACATTTTATGCTGCATGTTAGGCATATAACACACTGCAGTTTTATATATGTTTGTGTGTGAGCTTATAGCTTCTGTAATTACATGCTTTTACAACTGCTGAGATTAACTCTCTTTATTCCGCCCACAACTGTTTTTCCCACTCCACATTATTAAGTTATCACTGGCAAAAAGAGAAGAAAAACTTGGTCAATGTCCATGTGATTGCCAGGCCATTAGTGTGTTTGTATTTTAATTTCGGTTCATCATGACTCAGACTGAGAAAAAAATCGACTTTTTTATGTATCTTTTCATAGTAAATCTGTGAGTGTGTGTGTATATAGTATGCAAGTGGGAAAAAGATCAAGGGATTTAAGGTTTTTGCTGCTACTGACTGGTAAAATGTTGATGGGAAGAAGGCAAGAAAGGTCGACCTCCCAAGTGTACTAAAAACCAAGTTCAGACTTTTCAGACTGATATGTCTTATAGGCCAGTGCACTCCCGCATAGCCTGAAATATCTAAAAATACAAGTGAACATGTTACAGGATTATATGCAGTAAAAGAAAGGAAAAAAGAAGGGAGAAGCCATAAAATTTCAAATGAAAATGTTTGCCAACTCGAGCAGAACAGGGGTCAATTTTTGGCAGCTGTAAATAATATTGAACTGTGTCCAATTCCAACAAAGTAAGGGAAAATGATAGTTAATTAACCAGAAAAATTATCCATTATAATTGGTCATTAGATCATGTAAAATTATATACTATGTAACATCACATAGGGATCTTAGATTTTACAACTGATTTGTAAATATTAAAGGTGAACTAACAGGGCGGTAAGTGAACTCTGAACTGTACCCTTTCTGGCCAATCATGGACAGACTAATTGGC
>JAQFZQ010001322.1:0-20461 GCA_034696005.1 Glomeris marginata | reverse complement strand
CAAGTTTCATGATTAAATTGTAATTGCGAACTGAGAATAAAAATAAAGTCGGATACTTTTTGGACAGCCCTCGTATAGTAGTCATTTAACCTAGTTGTTATTCTATATCCTCAAATATTATTGGTAATTATGGTGTAAACTGCATGCATGTCATACAAACCATACAGTAACGTCATTACTTTGATTACATGAATGCTGATCATGAATCTAAGTTTAATTTTTTACATGATAAATTCAGAATTGTCAATAGCAGTGTTGCACATGTGGCATATTTGTATAAATATGAAGCAGTATTTTAGGAAAATGGCCACACAGTGATGTGAGGAACTACTTAAAGAACAACATGATGTCATTAGATTTTTGATATTGTCAACCATTTCCGAGAAATGTGTTATACACATTTGTCAGATATCATTATTATTCACTATTTTATTGCTAATTCATCCAACAAATCTAAAAATAATAATTAACAAGTCAATGAATGTCCATTTCATTATTTAGAATTATGTTTTATATTTATTGCAATTCAATTGGCAATGGGCATTGGACAGTGTAAACATACCAAATGCAGTGCTGTTAAATAGTGCTGCAACAAAATAAAAAATTATTATTGTGGTTTTCCTACCTAATATTTTATCAATATACATGCAATTAATATGCCTTGATAGTAAAAAACCTGTTACTAATTAAACATTTTTAAAACTGCTCTTATAATAGGTATGTACCTACTATAAAAATCTTGCTCCATTCTCCATCACATAACCAGTAAAATTTACTGTTTTGCTACATTAGTAGGCTAATACAGTCATGATTCAGTGGTTCAGTGAATAAAAATGTATAAGTAGAAATAGACAGTCCTATTGTCTTTGATCTCACATGGTTTCAATATTTTTAAAAAATGTATTGAATTTTTCCTTGTGGATAAATAATACAATTTGGTTATATAAAAGATTCCAGGAATTTTTCAGTGTCCATGACCTCATGTAATTATTAATAGTGCTACAAGTGTAGTGAAGTTTGAGCTAGTAGTTTAGGTGAAACTTTGTTCAGATATGGAGCAATTGGTGGTTTTGTTTTTATTTTTCATGGAAGTCTTAAGTTGACTTTTTGCTTCTGCTCTTCACTCGGAGCTCCAATGTGTTGTACAAAAATTTAAGCCTTCTTTTAGGGATTTGCCTGGAGGACAGGTGGCTTTCAAAGCTTTTACTGGAAATTCTTTGTTGCAAAATGGCACATTGGCTCACGATTTGCGGAAATGAAGTCTGTGGGTCAGTTTTTGCGCCTTTTTAAAGCTATTTGCAGCCCGTTTTAAGGGGTTTACATACTGCTCCTTACTTACATCAAGTGCTTTTCTATTTTCTGCTAAAAAATTGTTTCCCAGAATAATCACTTGCATTTATGCTCTTCTTTTTTGTTTTTATTGTACTTATATGACAAAAAGTTTTTGCGCAATGATTTACAGCTTTTCGGAAATGGGACGTCAATTATAATATAACTAGCATGAGTTCTAATCCCATACATTTACTTATTAGACATACATTATTAGGGTAGATATTCTCAAGGATGCCCCATTTTTAAAACATGCTCCATATATTATGTATATGAAGATGAACTATAAATCAGATTTTTATTCTTGTTTTTTAAAGTTAAGCTAAACTTACCTTAAGGCTGAAAACATTTTAATTTAATGGTCTTTATTTTCGATTGTAAATATAATCATGGATGAATAACTGTTATTACTACAAGCAATCTTAGAATATAAAAAGATGTAAGTGCAGTGTTAAGTTGGGAGTCAACATGTTTGACTTTCCATTTCCGCAAAATGTTAATTATTTATTCGGTGAATTGCTTAGATGCAATTTAAATATATTTGGTAGAATTTAGTATTTAAAATGCATTTTTATAGTTAAATATCTATATACATGCATCCTGCATGTTTTATACATTGTACAATGAAACTTGTGTATGTTGACCATCCGCGGTTCCAAGAAAACCCGGTCAACTTATACAGGTAGTCAACATATTTTAAAATGAATATAAAATGAATATAGGGCACTGTACTACTAGTATGCAATAATTACACACAGACAATGGCAGCCAGAATTAAAATTATACCGTATTACAGTGCTGGTTTAATAAGCGCCAATCCGGGGAAATTTCGGCAGCCAATAGGAAGTAAATTGGCCGATGACGTCACAACATACCCCTATGACCATGATTTGCAAGGAAAGCATTGCACTGGGGTTATTCCTTATCTCCCTTATCATGGTGTCAAATTTACAGGGCAGGTAATTGTCAAGGGAGCAATTTTATTTTTCCCATTTCTTATTCAGTGGTCAACTTTGTCAGGTGGTCAGCATGTAAGGGTGGTCAAGTTCACAGGTTTCACTGTAAATGGTTCCATTCAAATTGACTGCTTTGTCAGATGTTATACACCACAACTATGAGTAATGAAACTTTTGTTTCAATGTTTATGATATTGTCAGAAAATAGTGGGAACTGATTGAAATAACCATTTACTGTATTATACCTGTTGAACAACAAGTATGGGCCTTTGTAAGATCTAGTTGAAAACAGTAAAAGAGTGTATAACTTTTTGTTTCACTGAATTCCTACTTTAAAACTTCCCTGCATGACTTGGTTCTTAAACTGTTTTCTCATGCACCTCTCTTTGTTAAATAACTCAATTTTAATAAGCAAGAAAATATTAAATTCATATACCCTGAGTGTTTTTGATTAATGCATGCGGAAATGGATAAGTATAGTAATAAATTATGACCTATATATTCAAAAATGTACCGAAAACCACAATTATTGCAAACATTTTAATGTTTATTACCAAGAGTACTGGACCAACTAATTGATTAATTTTTCAAACCAAAGCAGGAAATGTCATAGTTGCTTATGCCACCGTTATTTATGTGCATTATAAAGCACGTTTATAAAAGATTTTGATATTTGATAATATAATGCATATATTTGTGTTACTGTGCATATGTTTGCATAAACGTGTAAACAAAATATAAATAAAAGTCATTATAGGAGTGTCCCATGAATGTGACTTCAAAATTTAGTGTCAATTTCAAAATAAAATAAAATAGTATTGTAAATGTCATAAATCCAATAATTAATCAATTAAAAGTCAGACATTTATATTTTACCAATAATTTTGTTAGTTTTTGTGTTATAAAAATTGTGATTGTTTTTGCTGCCTAACCTTGTTTTGGATGCGCCAATTTACTTATTGAAAACGTCATTTCGTTAGTGAATTCCTTAAGAATCATTGCCTCACCAAAGGTAAACAAGCACAAAAGAAACATGCTTGCAAAGAAAAGTTTGAAAAGTAGCTACTCACTCCGTTTGAGATTATCATATTGCCCACGGTAATGGCCAAGGGTTCTTTCACCTCTCATTCTAAGTACAAATTCTGAACTCGATTAATTGGCAATCCAATATCACAAATAGATCAACTTGAAAGCAATGCATTTTAACCATGCAATTATAAAAATCCTTCAAGTATTTTTAAAATGGTTTGAAACTTGTAAGAAGTTTTATGTGCGTAATACAGTGAAACTTGTGTATGTTGACCAATTGGGGGTTTAAAAATGAATGTAAGGCACTATACTACTAGTATGCAATACTTACACACATGCAATGACAGCCAGAATTAAAATTATGCAATAGTACAGTGCTGGGTCAATAAACGCCAATCCGGGGAAATTTCGGCAGCCAACATGAGGACAATTGGCCGATGACGTCACAATGTCCCTATGACCAAGATTTGCAGGGAAAGCATTGCACTGGGGTTATTCCTTATCTCTCTTATCATGGTGTCAAATTACAGGACAGGAAATTGTCAATATTGCCAATATAAATGGAAATTGTTTATTTCAATTTATAACAGACTTGGATAGCTTTCTTTTGGGGTTGATTAAATTCTTTTGCTACTATAGTAGTGAAACTTACTTGCGATTGTGGCCATTTGTTTAATCTTATCAATAAAACTAACAGATAAAATCCAATGTATAACCAATATATATTTTCAAGATTCTTCAATAGAGCACTTTTACGTGATGTCACTGGTGATATTTGGCTGACATTTTGGATAACAGTCTAGAAAACAAAAGTGTTCATTGCAATTCAATAAAAACAGTTGCCAAGATTGAAAATTCACAAGCAATCCTTATAATAGAAAGCTGGGTTTGCATGTTGAAGGTTACAAACTGTTAATATTTTACTAAAGTGTGGCATATTGATTTAATGACATTTTTAGAGAAAGCAGTGATATTTGTTAATTTGGGCCACATTGTTTCGTTTTTGTTGAACCCTTTTGCTCCTACTCCTTCGCATTTTTCTCTCTTTTGAAAGCTACATATGTGTCTAAACATTGTCTTGCACCATTGTCTCGATTTTATCAATCTAGCCGGTAAGCATGACTGCTGAAACTAGTTGTTTTTTGCATTACCTGGTAAAGTTCTTAAACACATTGATATTTCCTTTAAAAGAATGTTGCACCAACTCCACTGGTATGTTGCCTAAATGTTTGCAATGGAAAATAACAAGCGACAGTCACCGTAAAGAATTGCATGTTACGTCGATTAGTATTTGCTATGAACAATTCTCACTGCGGGCTTATCGCTCTGTATAAGGGTATAACCTTGATATAACTTGTATGCTGTTCAGTAAATTTTTATTTCTATTCGTTTGTTGAAAAAAATGTGTTATCATAAAAACAAAAACAAAGGCAATTGTGCACAATGAATTTGCAAATTTTAGATTGAATTGATAGACATTTATTTTATTAATATACAATTTGAATCTACGACCGGTTCAGTGGATAATTTCATAAACGTACAACAGTATTGTGAATTCACACGAAGATGAAATAGAAGGTCGTGAACGTGAAAGGTCACATTGGCAAGGACCGAGTTCACAATTAACAGGGGTTACGGGTGCTCTGTGGTAGACATCTGCTCGAATGTTACAATAACTTGTGTCCCCTGCTAGTTGTGGACCCATAAGGTGCAGCTCAATGTAATATGTATCAATCAATGCCTATTGGCTAGACCAAGGCTAGTAATGTGTCCTGTAGTTAACGGTGTCCTCTACACAGTTGTCTTAACCTGGGGGCCCCATCCTATAATCTATTCCTTATCTCGCACGCAAGCGTGCTAACCAGCAGCCCGTAGACCCATAAGGGTTGCAACAGAAGCATTTTAATGCCCACACAATTTTTGGGGCCCACAACGAATCCCTATGAAGATACTCTAGTTAATTAGAAGATGGTGGAAACCGGAGACCCCGGAGAAAACCCATCACAAACTGGCATGATAACTATAGAAAACTCCTTTGCGCATGCTGGAGCCAGGATCGAACACAGGACCATAGAGGTACAAGGCGAATGCTCTAGACCAAGGCTAGTATAAAAAAGGCTAAGATAGTATGATGTCATGGGGTCTTGCGATAACAGCCTGGCATTCCTTCACACTAGATGGCATTTCTTTGGAACAAGGAGCTGATTGGTTGTAATCTCAACCACGCTGTTCCACCAATGAGCTCATGGGTTCCACAGCTTCCAACTCACTGCCATCTAGTGTGAGGTACGCCAATTTGTTATCACATGACCCCATAGTCTCTTAGCCTTTCTTGTACTATAGCCTTGGCTAGACGAATCAAGGTCGAATCACATTTGCGGATGAACACATATTACTTCTACATACTTAGGAATAACACTTATCTGTATGTAGAAGCGCCACAACATCATCCACTCTAATAACGTTCAGTTACTGAACTCGTACCTACATTAAATTATAAGTTATGATCATTTCCAATCACCATTGTCTTTGCATCACTACTGCTCATATCATTTTACATGTGGACAAATAGCTGGAAGGTCCTTCATATAGTAGCAAAATGCAAAACAGTTGGGGTACTATTTCCTGTCGTGCATTATACAACACCTTGACAACACTTATAATTCGGTTTGCATTATATTACTTTGTTGTATCTTGCTATAGTTTTGATTGGAAAATTGTAGTGCATAGTGTAATTCATATAAATCCTGTTACCACCCCTTCCAAACCAGTTTCAAGTGCCTTCTTGTGCTTGATCAAACTATACATGTTTTATTATCCCAAAAAAGTACTTTAGAACGAATTCATATAACAAATGCTTGTGTGGAGCGAATTAAATTCGTTATGTGATTGTCCTGTGCAGTTTTTTTTTTTAATTTTTGATTATTCATTCAGTGTGAATGTTTTTATTGGTAGTATTGCACTAACTTTCCTTGTTTGTATGCGGAATTAATACACGTGCCATGAGTATAGGTTATGTTTTGATGAATTTAGTCAAAAGGGAACCGCGACCATACAGAACCTAATTTATCGATTCATATAACAGAAGAAAAACAACTGACAATGCTGAAAAGTAAAAGAAACGCCGTTCCTTTTGCAAAAGTTTCCTACTTCCATAAATTATATCCTGATGAAGTTTGCTCATGCAACAAAAAAGCATAAATAAATTTTTCATATAGAAAAAGATAGCAAAAAATGAGAAAAGTGCGCCGTAATGTTCAGGAATGAAATAAATGGTTGTGCAACCGAATGCCCTTTAACTAGGTGTGCACATGGGCATTGCATTGCATTGCATTGCAGGCAGGATGTTCGTGCTTTTTAATGGCGGTCTTTATGACTTCCGTAAAATCCAACCGTGTTTCCGCTAAGCGTAACACTAATTGCTGTATTGCTGTCCGTCCAGGGGTTGCATGCTGTCTATGCTAGGAAGTGGTAGAACAAAATATCTTTGAAAATTAGTAAAAAAAAGTTATTAGTTATTTGGCCATCAAATTCTCTTAAAGGAGACCTGGCAGGGTCATATCTTAGGTAACGGATTTCAAAAATACTTGGCACAGGTTATCAGGTACACTATAAAAAAATTACATAAAATATTTGAGCCCGATTAGTTGTGTGATTGCAGAGATATAACCGTGAGTCGTCTCCTATACCTATAACATGACGGTTCCACACTCTGTCAATCACCCTTGCAAATCCCTATGGGAGGTGTGGCTGGGCGTGGCATTGGCGTCGTCGTTTCATCCGATTTCGATCCTTAATAACTTTTGTTTACTAGCTTTCACAGAGATTCCGTTTGAATTCGTATAGTATTTATTCTGTTTTATTTTGTGTTAGTCCATTTGCAGGGTACCTTAGAAAACCGTGTCAGATCTCCTTTAAGGTGATGTGACAGGTATAGCTTAATTGGGACATAAATTTGTGACATCAATAAGCGTCAATTAAGTTATTAAGTAATTTTCACAGTATATAGTGTATAGTGTACATTGTAATGCGTTGATATTTTATGAACTTTTGTCAAATATAACGCATGCTCAGCACACGCATGTACAGTATACAGGGTGATTCCAAACTAGAGGTACAAACCTGAATAGGAGGCAGGGGACAATAAAACAAAACTTTATTCCCATTTGGATGTGTGTCCGGAAGTGCAGCCTATTATAGCAATCGGCACAAGAGTTGACACTCCATGCTTTGCGTTCAGATTATGATGTATGCTACACTCTAAACAGGGTGCCATCAGTTTGGCCCAAAGACCAGTCCACGAATCATACAGGTAGCATACGTCATAATCTGAATGCATGGAGTGTCCCATTGAATTTTGTACCTCTAGTTTGGAATCACCCTGTATATAATACAATATGCTGGGCAACAAAAGGCTCTTGACCCAACTAGGTTTTACCCTCAAGATCTTTATACCTGTCCCATAGTATTGGAAAAACTCGGCAAGATTTCTCTTAAAACCCTCCACCGTGCCTATTGATCGAGTACTACATGTGACACCTTATTACAAGGAGGACATTCAGTTCTTAGTGAGGGTTTAAAGATAGGCAACTACTACTAAATTGATACATGCATTGTCATGTGAGGAGAGGTAAAGAATGCTCGGTAGCTTTATTCAGATACTTCAAAAGTGGTAATTTTCATGGTGGTTTTATTTTCGCTATATTCGCGCAAAAGCAATTTTCCGCGAAAAATGTATTTGCTCTATTTGGAAGGATGGAAAATTAATGTCACTACCGTGAAAATAAAGGTCACATGCTTGGGTTTCCATGTGTCTCTTTGTATACCACAGTCGTACCAATAAATCCTAGCTCAACATCATGCAGTGAAGCTCACTTGTTCAGGGGCCATTTATTTATTTGTGCCAACTGAAATTCTCTGTATAGTATTATGCGGACTTCTTTTTTATGGTTTACTGCTATAGTGCGAATAGGTACTATTTCCGAACGTTTGATAAATTGTGGAAATCATCCAAATCCGGTTTGGGACTTATCTAGGACGAGCTTAATTATCAGAATGCAATAAGGGTTTCCGGAGGAAAAGACAACAATAAGTAAAAATGGCGTATGGAGCGCCGTATTTTTCGTATGCCAACCGTGGATCCTGTTTTCTAAATTCAGTTAATTTAATAAACTGCGTGGTCTGTCAACCTGTCCACGTACATTACGACCTTAATGTGTGTTGTCTGACAGGTCCGACAATGAATTAAAAAAAAACTTATGCATGGGGTCGATAATTACATGCTTATATTTACCTGTTGTATATGTTTTCTATGGGGAAAAGTATAGCATTTTTAAAATAGAGGATTTCCCTCCAAAAGCGGTACGTTTCAACTTTTAACTCGACAACTTGCAAACGTGCTCTACTCCTATCTAAATGGATTATCCTTAAAAACTTAAAAACACTTGGTTTATCATGCTGTTGATCACATTGTGTACAAAGGCGTACTGTACACGTTCGTGAGATAAAACAGTATTTTTCATATTCTTCATGTAATAAGTGTCTGGTTTTTCTACAAAAGTTTTCATATAATACGTACTTGAAAAAAAAGTATGTCCATTTTTATGGCAAATCCTTTATACAATGCGTGGAGTTGCTATATCCTGGAAGTAACATAATTGTGTTCAAAATAATTATACAATAACGAAATAAGGAATAAGGTATACACATATGTACATATGCAGTATGTGACATTGAAAAATAATTGAACCCATTCCTGTAATTATTACAAGGGCAAGTTTTATATGGTATACTGTAGTTCCCTAACAAAATATATGAGAAGTGGAATAAAACTCTTTGAACAAGTTTACACCTCATAATGACTTCCACAAGGATTCAACAATAACTACTATAGGCATCACCACAAGAGTTGAGACTCAGCAGGCTGCGTTTATGACGTAGCTGCTACTCTCTAAACAGGGTGCCACCTGTACAGTTGGTGCACCTGATCAGGCAGGTGGTACCCTGTTTAGAGAGTAGAATGCTAGAATGCGTCATAACCGCGACATGCCGAGGCTCAACTTTCATGGTGACTACTATAGGAGTAAAGTACCACACGATAAACGCGTGTTTGGTGCGTTGCATTCATGCACAAGAATTTGGCAGCCATGTTCTTGATCGAACAGCTTTGATTTGCCCAAATTTATCGAAATACCTTGTAATTGGAATCGTAGAAAAATGGTAAACAACGATCCATGAATGAAAACCAAACGTTCTATTTGAATTTGCCACGTCACAGTGACGTCAGTGGTAAAGATGGCAGCTAAAACGTTCCATCGTCCCATTCGTGCATGTACACAGATTCTAGGCTGGGCTTGGAGCTCCTGGTCACAGTTTATAACTCCTTGATTCAACGTTCTACTTCCTCAAACTTTCACCTCCTTGTGTGGATTGTTTTCAATGTAACCGAAAAATTGAATATTAATGAAATAATTGAACAATGAATGGAATATGGTAAAAATAATATGCAGGTGTATCGGTATATTTACGTGGAATGATAGCATTTTGCGATACTGAATAGCGCACCACCATGCGACAAAAAGTTCTTACATACGTATACTGTATATCCAATTTTACCGGTGCATAGTTTTGGTTAGATTGTGTCCTTGCATGGATCATGTATGCCACTAAATGAAAGGAAAATATTAGGGGGGCACTCAAAATTCAGCTCCGTTGGGTAAGGGCATGGTAGCCGAGAGGTCTAACTTGTAGAGTGGAGGCACTGGCACGGCACGCAAAGGCTGCAAACCCAGGATTAGATCCCCTGTCCATCTCTCATTTTTCCCAATTAAAGTGCTTTTTCAGTGATTGCATAATATTGAATTTGATGAATAAAGGAATGTATGTGGCACAAAGCTGCTACGCACAAAGCAGCACAAAGTCACCATTGCACGGCGTAACCTTTCGGGTGTTGCGTTGCGCGAACCGGCAAACTGATTTTGAATGAAGATCAGGTGGTTGTCTGCCAACCTCATGTAGGTAAACACACAATGTGCTGTATAGTATAGTAGAGGTGTGTATACGTGTTTTCAGCACTTGTGGAACTTGAATTGAAGCACGGACAGGAGCGTGAGTCGGACTCGCTCCGTTTCAAGATCGTGATCGTTGCTGCACGTGCGTTCCTCTGTAAATACATATAATACACCATTATAATGGCACCTATTTGGCAAATCACTGCACTTTCACTACTCCGCATCAAGGCCACAAATGCATACCGATTTTTGGAACACGAATCACACACACATACACACACTCACATACACAATGCGTGCACGTCTCAAAAATGTAGCATTGATATAATACTGTTTCCCAGATAAACAACCACCAAGTTCGTGCTGCACTTTCTACTGTTTGTTCTTTTTATCTGCACTTTTTGGCTGAAATGTATTTTTCACTTTTCACTAGGCCAACATGCGGTTTTGTATTAAATGATGTTTTCATTTGGATTTTGCAAGGACTGCACACATTCGCTTGTAAAACATGTAGTGCACGTGACACACTGACTCGGTTTGATTTTTGCCATGTTTTATCACTGCAGGGTATATACATACAACTATATTGTTTTGTTCTGTGTCAGGGTGTAATTAGACTTGAAATGAACAAGTAGGTATATAGTGCATTTGTCATTCGCAGATTTCGGTTATAACTTTCAAGTTCAACTTACACTAGCAACTTCAATATATTGTTTGCAAGATAAGTGATGTAATACATTGATAATATTAAGCAAAGCACTAGAGAGAATTCAGATGCAATTACTGACATTGTCGCAAAAAATCAAATGATCTATATATTTGAACTAATTGACGATAACTAGGATATAAATTAACATCTGGTTTAATTGGAACTGTTAATTGTTTTAATTTTAGATTTCAGAATAACTGGGTATTCTAATAAAAAAAATTGTGTACCCATTTTGCTTTGTGAAATGCTAGTGTATACTCTTTTCATTGGTAGTTAGGGTATAATCGAAATTCTATTTTTCCAACTTCTTATACAATGGTCAACTTTTCAGGTTTAAACACATTATAAAGGCTACCGGGTCTTGCATGTGCGAAGGAGATTTCTAGTTATCCTGCCAGTTTGTGATGGGTTTATCTCCAGTTTCCCCCATCTGCTAATTAACTAGAATTTCTACATAGGGATTCGCTGTGGGCCCTGAAATATGTGCAGTAAAAATAATAACCAACGAAAAGATGTGGATGGATTGAAGTATATTGCGAGACGGGTATGTAAAAAAGTTTTAGCTTTCTACGATATGGGGAAGTTAGGTTAAAATGTGCTGAAAGAAGTCCATGTAATCAAAATCCATGCACAGCGAACGTTTATAAACTTAGTAAAAATGCTTGCGTCCAAAATCCAAGGTATGGTCAGGACTTTAAGTTAAAGACGCTTGTGTGCGAGATTGGGTAGTTGGTGATAGGGCACCCGGGTTAAGACGCCCATAGGATGTATAGGACTCATTAGCATCATGAACATGTGAACATTATAAAGGCATATGGCAGCATACTATAAAATGTGGTAAACATTCAAGGTACTCAGGTGGTCAGATTAAAGAGCGTCACCCATGTCAATCCTATCGGACTTTTCAATTCCATGAAAAAATGGTGAACTTTGTCAAGTGGTCATCATGTAAGGGTGGTCAAGTTCGGTTTTACTGTATAATAAATAGGATGGATTATATTCGACTATGGTGTCCTTGTTGACGCGTCTTCCAATAAGGCTGGTACAGTAAAGTCGAAGCAACTTACCGCATGATAGTGATCGCAGGTACAGCTCTATAGGTGGCAGCAGGTTAGAATGTAGGCGGGGCTTGTTACGTTTTCATTGCTGGACCAGCTCAGTTAGGCTGTGTGTGTGTCTGTTTGACTGGGATGCATTTCCGCAGTTTTGGAGCTTTTCACTCGAAACCCTCGCTACTGTTTCAGCTTGGGCATGGGACACCCAGTGGAGTGGTTCGCTTCCCCCATTGTCACCTCTACTGGTGTCCACGGTCAAATACGTGTCCCTTGGCCCCGCCGAACGGGTGCGGGACAAATGGGCATCGTCAACCGGGCACAGGACGAACAGGCACTTTCCATTATCAGTATTTCTTTACCCGGGCAACGCCGGGTACCACGGCTAGTATACTCTATACTATGATCAAGCACAGGAATCGACTAAAACGGGTGGTTGGGGTGGGTTATTGGGGTGGTGAAAGTGCCCTTCTTCTATAGCAGAATGGCAATTATCAGATTAACGCACCCACAAAAACTGGTTTACTACCTCCTCCAAACCACCCCTTTTAGTCGATTCTTGTGCTTGATCAGACTTTAATATCGATATTACATATATAATGACACCAATTAAATGACGTGATATTAGGATTACGCGTATTACTGAATTTATATTTTGAGAATTCTTTCTCGTGATTCTTTTTGACCCAATTATGACTTGGCATTTTAGGTATTTTATGTCCCATGTTAGATATTTACGATGTGTTAATTATAAGAGAAGTTAGCAACCTTAGAAGAGCGTTATTTATTTGCTTTTACGAGCGTTACACTTCTGGTTATAAAAGTATATAAGCAAAAAGTGGAATTATTTAATTTTTTGTTGTTTGGGATACAAAAAATGGAGATAAAATTTATTTCCTTACGAATGAAACCCGTGTCCTTTTTTCCTGGAAAGATTTTTCGGTCTCGGAGTTGTACCTGGCACAAACATTGGCCTATTATTTAAAAACCATACCCTTGAGCCTGGTTTTGCACTTGGATTGCTTTGTGTTTTACCTCCATGTACATATATTACCTACATATATGTAACTTAGGCTCACGCAGTTAACGGTTGGCCTAGAAAAATGACATTTATGCCAGCTGCAGGCTATTTAACAATGTAGCTGTTTCCATAAGGCTGAAAACATGAAAATATAAGCCAGGAATTTTGTTGACATGCATCATTTATTTATTGTTAAAACGAACGAGGAAAATTGAATTTCCGTCCTAAGAAAAGAAAATTTGCTTTTGTTCAGCAGTTTTAAGGGGGTGCAATGAAGGAAAAAGGTGGGACTTGGAAAACTACACGGAGTCGCGTATTTATTCAACCTTCTTCTTTTCTTTCTTATAGATATTTTTCCGTGTGTGTGTAATGCCAGACAACCGTTCCTAATTTGAAAATATATCGGGTTTTGTAACAGTTGTTGGAGTTTTTGTAAAGTTTACAGCTGCCATTTTGCTCGCTCTTCACAAATTGTGCAAACGTGCTTTACCTTTCCTTCAGCTATAACACATGAGGCTGAGGGACCCATTGGGTGATTTCCACTTGAATACATAGCATATATTTACACAAAGTCTTAGGGATTATGGAGATCCATCAACTCAGCTTTTCCTGAAGGAAATGCATCTAAAGTGAGTTCGTACAAAGAAATTAGCTCCAAAGTGAAAACAGAAGTTCTTCATGCATAAAGTTATATAGTAGAGCCTCTATACACTGGAAAAGGTTTCGGGAAAAGAATGGGAATACAGTGCAGCCTGTGTACGTTGACCACTCGCGGTTCCAAAAAATCCAGTTAACTTTAACAGCTATAGGTGGTTAACATATCTAAAAATGCATAGAAAATGGATATAGGGCACTGTACTACTAGTATGCAATACTTAAACTCAAACAATGGCAGCCAGAATTAAAAGTACAGTGCTGGGTTAAAAAGCGCCAATCCGATGAAATTTTGGCATCCAACATGAAACCAATTGGCCGATTACGTCACAGCACACCCTATGACCAGGAATTGCAAAGAAATCCTTGCATCGGGGTTATTCCTTATCTCTCTTATTATGGTGTCAAATTACAGGACAGGAAATTGTCAAGCAGCAATTTAATTTTTCCAATTCATTATACGGTGGTCAACTTTTCAGGTTTGAACACATTATAAAGGTATGGCAACATACTATAAAATGTGGTAAACATTCAAGGTACGCTGGTGGTCGGATTAAAGAGGGTCACCCTGTATAAATCCTATGGGACTTTTCAGTTCCATGAAAAAGCGGTCAACATTGTCAGGTGGTCAGCATGTAAGGGTGGTCAAGTTCACAGGTTTC
The DNA here is from genome assembly GCA_034696005.1 of Glomeris marginata. Classification (NCBI taxonomy): domain Eukaryota; kingdom Metazoa; phylum Arthropoda; class Diplopoda; order Glomerida; family Glomeridae; genus Glomeris; species Glomeris marginata. The sequence continues at coordinate 6,039 of JAQFZQ010001322.1, read as the reverse complement.
ACTGTAACGTACTGTCCTCTCAAAGAAAGACTGAACTAGGACGGTGCCTATTTGATGTTTTGAAGGGGTGCACGGTTGCAGTTTGAGGCAGTCATCATTGTACGTCATAGCCTGCACCCCTTCAAAACATTAAATAGGCACCGTCCTAGCTCAATCTTTCTTTGAAAGGACAGTACAGTGAATTTCAGTCCAATCTTGCAGCAAATGGCTGATGCTCCCTCCCCTTAGGATGAAAGTAGACTCGCGGGTGCACGTGTTCTTCTTTGGGTTACGGCGAGTCTACTTTCACCATAATAAGGGGAGGGAGCATCACCGCCACACAGCTGCAGCAGGCTATTTGCTGCAAGATTGGACTGAAATTCACTGTACATATATTAATTAGTAGGTACTTATCCTGAATGCCTGGTACGATAATTCTTGTACAGATTCTCCAAGATTTTGTTAGAAAGTTTTATGTAGACAATGAACAACTAAACCATATAACATCACCTATAAGCAACAAAAACATTGATATTAATTTTTACAATCATTGTTTAAAGTCAGCATAATATTCTCTGTACTATATTTCCATATTTCCGACACAATCTATACCATATTGTGTTACAACATTTTTTTCACAACTATAGTTGAACGTTATGAAAACTTATGAAGATGTTTTTACTTTTTTTATGTGTTAACAATATTGTAGGAAACTTTATTCATTGCTGTATAATTTCCAAAACTATATGTTGAGTTATGCAGTTCAGACCCGTAATTCTTCCTCAAAGAAATCAATTCTACGAATAAATTGTTTTCTGAGTTTCCTTCAGGAAAAGGTATATAGAGATTATGAAATTATGTTGGGAAATTTTGGATATAACTTATGCAATATTGCTATTTTTTTCCTTGTAGCATATGTATGCTAAATGAAGAGTATAATGTTTGAAGTTCAGAGCACGAACATGTGTCGTATTTGAGTTTAATCTGAACTTGACATGATGCATTGTGCTGTTTCTTCGCAAAGATTTGTTATCCAGCAACCCACACATGGGAATCAACATTTTTGAAGATTAATGTCTGCCGCTGGATAATCTGGATTTGAATGATGGTTGTGTTTGAGAATTGCAGTGAAGGCGATGTGTCTAAAGTATAATGTCAAGCACACTAAAGTCTACCTATGACATTATGTAATAACTCACAAGAAATATTTATTTATATTCAAATTTTGTACGCAATTATTTAACTCTGTTTCTCCAATCATGACAATTTTAACTTTCATATTGTAAATTACATACGTAAATTTCCTAATAGAATCCCGGGCTTCTATTCAAATTTGGGATTTTCAGACCAGGCTTCTAATAGAAACCCCGCTTCTGCGTACTGGAAATCGGTGACCAAAGTTTGCATAGAGAATGACACTAAGATACCAGACAACATTAAAATAGCAGTCTTATAACATCCAAATTATGTTATTCATTTTCGTAGAAAAGCGAAACTTACCACTATTATAACGTTGAATCTCTTTCATGGTGCCAAATTCACTATCAAATTGGAACAATTGCAAGATAGCTACCAGGAAAATTATAATGATGCTTACATCAACGTATTTTGAGCCGATTCCGAATATAATCCGGGGGCTTGTATTTGGAACCGACTTATAACCATTGCTGGACCAAAATGACCCGGTTTCAATTGGGAACCAGGCTTCAATTGGAGCCCGGACTGTATTAGGAAATTTACGGTATATCTATGTAAAAGCATGCACTTACTTTATAATTATAAAGTTTTATATGGTAACTTTACTAGATTATGGCAAAATTATGGCTGCATGTAGGTACTATTCAGGTGTATACTATATGATTAGATGTGCAATTGCAAATGTTTGTATATTCTGTAACCTCATTGTGCAAGAATGCTGTTTTATGCGTGCAGCGGTTTATACTATTTGCCATATGGATTATTTTTCCTTCATAAAATATAACATTAAATATTGGCATATTCGGCAAGCTTTGTAATGAGTGCTTTGAGAAAATATGTTACTGTTGCACATATGGTGATATGATATCAACACTGTAATTAATACTGTACATATTGGAAAAAGGCACATGCATTAGTATAATGACATTTTATTAGATTAATGCCAACAAATGTTCCACATTACTTAAAGATGAAATTGGAGTAAACCTCAATAATGCATTCATGCATGCAAGCTGATAGTTCAACAATTTCTTTATAATGGAGTAGAACCTTACAGAAATCTTCAGAATGCAACAGTTCAACTTATGGAAACAGAGTTATGAAATTGTGTCCATCATTTTGAATCACCCTGTATAATAATGATGCTGAAGTATTCATAACAGGTATTGGTGAAAAATATGATGTGCTCAGTCATTCAAAAGATTCACCAATTCTTGGCTCATGTGATGTACGTGCGTGCTGTCTTTCATGCATCACTGCTTTACTATACCTTCATGATACTTATGCAGTATGTTTAACTTGTTAAACTTGTCACCACGATACTTTTCAGATGATATCATATACTATATGAATTGAAAAAGATTGAAAATTCTTGTGAATACTGCGGTATGCTATGGAAGGATGTGCAAGGTGGATCTTTGAAAGACATTGCATCTCCCCTACAGAGATTTTGTAGCGAGTTGCATGCAGATTGCAAAGGATGCAAATCGTCCCTGCTGAACGAATGCAACGATGATTTGGAACATTTCATATCATTCCCTTACATGTTTCATGAAGCATGCACGCAGCACTAACCTGCAGCTACTGTCCTTCCAAAGAAAGATTGAGCTAGGACGGTGCCTATTTCATGTTTTGAAGGGGTGCACGGTTGCAGTTTGTGGCAACACTAGCAGTCATTACTACGCATCACAACCGGTGCATCTGCAACCGTGCACCCCTTCAAAACATGAAATTGGCACAGTCCTAGTTCAATCTTTCTTTGAAAGGACAGTAGCAAGTCTCATGACTGCGAGTAAAACGCGGGCAGTATTATTGCAAGCGTGCAGAAGGTTTAAAAGTTTTCCTTAAAAGTTTATGCTGACAGTTCAAGTTCCAACTGCAATATGTTGCATGTTTGCTGCATATGATTGATCCTGCCTGTCTCAGTACAAAGGCACTAACCCGGGAAGAAGTTAGACCACGAGTGACTGCTTCATTGTATAGAAACAGAAACTTCTGTACATATGGGGGTGTGTTGATTTTCATTACAACTTATTTAATCCTCAGAGGTACATCAGAAGAAATAGTAACAACCAGCAGTTGACTAGAGCAGACCCAAGTAGACTATTTGCTAACAAGTGACAGCTCCTTTTACGCCAATTAACCACGCACCCATTACTTAATATGTGACATTTTGTATTGCCCAACAGGAACACTACTGTCCTTCCAAAGAAAGATTGTGCTATACTGTCCTTTCAAAAAAGTTTGAGCCGGGACTGTGCTAAGAATCAATTTCGAAGGGGTGCACGGTTTCAGATGTGCAGGCTATGACGTGCAATGATGGCCACACACTGCAACATTGTACCCCTTCAAAACTGTTTATTGGGACCATCCTGCCTCAATCTTTATTCAATAGAACAGTAGGACAGTGCCAAGGACCAATTTCGAAGGTGTGCACAGTTGCAGGCAGGTATACGCAAGTACGCTTGTTGCTTCAACTGCGCACCCCTTCAAAATTTGTCATTGGCACTATCCTAGCGCACTCTTTCTTTAGAAGGACAGTATAGAATGTTCTAACATATGCGAATGACCATTGCTCAGGGCCAGCAATTGATCGATTTCACGTGCCTTGCTATTGGCTGAAATACAAAGAAAAATGGCGTCCTAGTTGCCTCGTTGTGGATATCTAGGCAACAGCCAAAGGGTTGCACGATTATCCACATTGCGTCCTCCATATTGGCAATGGGAGGTGCTTAATGGAATCGGTTAATTACAGAATCTCTAACATGGTATTACGAATTAATTAGAGAGCCACATGGTTCAGCTTCAAGTCTGCTACTGCTGCTTGAATATTAACAATTTCTTATAGATATTTGTGTTGAGAATTTGGACCGGTTGACCAACAACTCCCAAAGCATTTTTTTCTCAGGAAATTGTTTATTTCTTGATGGGGTATCCACCTCCACCCTTGGCGGACTGGGCTTGGTTGCAACGCGATTGGATGTCAAGGGCGTGTACCGTCACTTTGCAGTTGTCACTGAGGACCGCGCAAGGGGTGGGGCCCTCAACAAACATTGTACTTAAGCTAATTGGGTAAGCCTATGCTCGGTAAACGACCGTTGAAGCTTGACGTTCTCTCAGTGTGCACTCGGAACTAACCACAACCACATCGGACCTTCATCACACATCTCTATTTTTCCTATATGCTGCAACTAGGATATCTATTAAGGAGAAAAATGACGTTGGCGTTCCATACATATTATAATGGCGCCTAAATTCCTCGAAGGGCGAGGTGTGGCCAGCAAGCACATTTAATCTCCTCTTCTCTGCATTCACCAAACGTTTTTGGATATCTGTATACGTGTGAAATGTCTCGTTGTCACTGGTGACCTCCACCACCTACACCACACACTCAAGATGCCCCCCCACAGAGTTGGATTTGTGTGCAGTTTCATATTATACGTATGTGCATTTCCTGGATAATGTGAGCAACTTAAGGAATACTGCAACTCTTTCAAGATATGAGGAATTATAAATTTAGGTCAAGAATTCGGAGTTTTGTTGCCATTTTTTGCCACGTGTCACATGTGAGAGTAGTGGAAAGAGAGAGTGAGGAGTGTGGGGACATTGCTGAACTGCTATTGGTTGCCTGGATTCAATATGACACAAAGGGATCAGTGTTGCCAAGCTTATGGGAGGATGTGTTGCCTACCATTAGTGATGAATTATCGATTGGGGGTTGTGCCAGTTGTGTCCATGGGATGAGATACAGGGACATTATGGTTTCTATGTGGGAAATGTGGGAGGAGTTAATTGTTTCCACACCCATTTGTCACTGTCTCTCAATGTGGCAGCCATTTTTGCTCGCATTTTTGGGTGATGCTCTTATCATTAATTATATTTGTTATCCACATTCATCAAATTATAGTCACTATTTATTTTGATATTTTCCTTGTAGAAGAAATGTACAGAAATGTTAATATTTCTTTTGTCATGCAGGGTAACTATTTCTTGTAATTGTATAGTTCTAGATTATTTAACTTCAGTATAATATATACTATGTCACCGTCTGAGCCGAAGCGGATGCCGATTCGATGCGGATAGTTTTTAACTACCGATTACAACCATTTATGTGAATGAAATCAATGGATTAATATAGTTAAGTTAGTTTTGGTTAGTTTAGGTTACGTTAGGTTAGGTTAGGTTAGGTTAAACAACAGTTCAATTAAAATCGATCCGCACCGACTCGGCGTCCGCTTCAGCTCAAACGGTAACGTAACATACGAATCTATATTATTAAATAAACCTGCAGATATTAATGTCATTTAGTGAAGTTTAGTTATTTTGTAAGAGGAATTATGTAAGATATATAGATTATTATATACCATGATATAATTAAAATGAAAACTTTTGTTTGAGAGCAATGTAATTAATTAATTTGCTTTTTAAAATTTTTTATTAATTAATTGGATAAGTTCATTTCTAAATCTATTCATCAAGTAAAACAACTGGTAAATTCAGATTTATAATATGAGTTTTTCTAACAGAACTGTTATTTTATCAACTCGTTTCAAATGAGAACATTTTAAATTGCCACGTGTTGTAAAAATATTGTCATATTTACGGACCGTGTTAATTTAGGTGATAAAATATAATAACTGTTATTTTCCTGCATGCACGTTTTTGAAAAGTTTTCCACCATATTTTAAAAGTGGAAACTGAAGTAATGGAGCAATGCCAGATACATAATATTGCAGTTTTGTTTGAGTGAGTGAGCAAAAGTAAAGAGGTTGCAACACACATGTGGGCACACACTTAGAAATAATGTTTACTGAACGCAATGTAGTGAACATAAATGCTGAATAATGAGTAAAGAAGGCAAAA
>JAQFZQ010001321.1:0-20471 GCA_034696005.1 Glomeris marginata | reverse complement strand
ACTCTTAATATTCTCTCTCTTATTTCTCTTAAATAATTCTCTTAAATAAATGACTTTGCTTCTAAAATACACAGAAACAACTTCGGGTTGTTACAGTGTGCCCTATATAACAGCTGCATCACTGTAATTTCTTATCCTTGATGCTGTTCCTGATAATACTCCTATTTTTTTACCTACCTTTGACATATTCCCTTGAATAGAAACCTTGTTCCATATTTCTTCTAGTTTATTATTGTCACAATTTTAATGATAAGCCAGTGTAATTTTTTACTCTTAAAAAGTTACAGTATTTTGGAGATAATACATTTTGATTTAATTGCACCCAAAAAGAAAAACTTATTTTATGTTATAGTCATAATCTTTATTAGAATGATTGTTCAGTTGTCTTCCATATGTCAAAATGAAGTTGAGGTTAATTGTAACTATCACAATGATTTTTAATTATTCATTGATAATTTTCAATCATGTGAATTAATCTAGTAGAACATGCAGATTAATTAATTTGCAATTCAGAGTTTCACTTTCTCATTTCAGTCTATGTATACCAGAACATTAACCACCTATTGTTATTGGCAACTCGTTTATTAAAGGATGATGCAGTTTATGACGTCATAAAACTACTTCAGCGAAATAACAGTGTTAAAAACCAGTGTAAAGATTAGGGATTAAGACGCTTCGTTTATCCACCATGTTTCTTACTGGTAGATCGAATTTCATGAACAATTAGGTCGTGTTGTGTAAGGATTGTGTTAACAGGAGTTGGTGCGTGTGCAAGAAGCTCTAGACACGAGGATTGTATAGGATCAGCCTTCAGCACCTACTTTCTAAAAGATTACATTATAGGCAAGGTAGAATGGCAACAAGTGTGTGGGTTTTCAAGTAAGGTTTTGGCATTATTCTGTTAAACTGTTTTTGTTTCGCAAAATCATTCAACTTACAATAAAATTCATTTTAATGGTTTATTTGTTTCCTCGGCTTTAAAAAAAATGGGGTCCAGAGGATGTGGATACATTTTTCATGGGGTTCTGATGCTGTCACATTGGCAAATAAATATGTTAGGAAAATAAATCTATTTGTTTATTGGATAATAATGACTTTCCCCCAAGCAAAGACACAAATTACAGTTTAGCATATTCTTAAATATTAATGTTTATGTGATATGTTCTTTAGAATAAAATCTGTTGTAAAAAATATAGTAAACATAATTACATAAAATATTTATATTGTTACCAGTTGTCTAGCCAAATATTTTATTCAGAAAACAAGTTTCTATGTTAAATTGTTAATAGTTGTATCTGCATAAACCGTTTAATAAGGACATTGTTTAATGTTTTGCTTTACATAATCTCTGCAAAAGACTGTGTAATAAGTTTTTTACACCGTCCTGCATTGTGTTGGATGGAATTTCTTCTCGAGGCTCCAAAGTTTCTTGTATAGATTCTTCTATAGGTTAAATATTCCGAATTATTATATAATTTTGTATCACTTTTCTTCTTTAAAATTCAGTTTGTTCATTTCTGAGATGTATTAATTATATTGGAGCTTTTTGGTGTGGAAATAGTTTTGAATGTGTTCAAACACAAATGAAATTACCCAATTATATATACATAAGTGTGATGAGATTGTGCAGCATGCATGTACTTTAGATTTTAATTATTTGAAAAATTTGTAAGGTATAATTAGAAGTTTGGCTCTGTTTCTCCTTCACTTGCTATACAGGGCATATATACTGTATGTGTATAAAGGATTGGGGCTGGGTTGCATTAATGTTATTTAGCGCTTGGTTGCGTCCCCATTGAACATATAATGCTGGCATGGTGTTGCACTTATCAGTATTTTGGCCATTCTCTCGTGTCCGGCTCATCTTGGTTGCGATGAGATTTGTTCATTACTTGAACGTGTAAATGGAGATGGGGTCGTGGTGCCCATAGGACCCAGCTGCTTCGCTTGTTGTCTTCCGTCTTGCAGCCTGTTTATTGGCCAACTGTGATGCACAAACTACTCCCAACGGATCTTAGTCCAAGTATTTTCGCCTGCAACTCTGTCACTCTGCCCAATGCTCCTATATAAATACGCTATCTATCGCATATATAGCAATACAGTTTATTACACCCTTTATGTAACTACACCCTGTGCATGTGTTATATATACAACTAACTTTCCCAGCAAAGTAATTAATGCCATCTTAACAGTAGTTAAAACAATGTGCCATTTAATCACTGATATAAGTGGATGAAGTTAATTTTCTTAGATATGTATACAAATGTATATACACATAAGTCTGTTCAGGAAGCTGAATACTGCATTTAAAAGCTTTGGAAATAGGTAGTTATTCAGATAAAATGTATTATATTATACTCAACATGTATATGTATAACAAATAAATGCACTTATAATATTTTGCAGCAGATAATATTACATTTTGAGGGAATTATAGCTGTTACTGATTTGAATTTGAACTTGTGGTCATCCACTTAAAAAGCATTTGATTGCCTAAATTGAGTTAATATCAGTGGACAAGTCGACGTTTTATTATCAGAATGATTAATGTATGCAAAAACGAATTTGCAATTTTCTAACAAAATGTAATAAAAGCACATTTCTGTCATTTCCCATATGTGATACATTTTGATTTATGATCTATTAAACTGCATAAATCGATGTTCTTTTTTTATACATCTGAATGCTTATGTGCACTCTTTATGTATTCATTTTCTTCTTAATGCAATATCTGACATAGCGGATTTTCAATTTGCATGTTTTTATAATGTTTGCCAGTTGAGAGCCAAATAAATGTTTCATCCCATTTTGTATTTTCCCCAAATTCATGCACTTAGTTTTGACATCGTAATTTACTAATGGAAAAGTCGCGCTTCGCCATTGATAAATAGGATAAATTAATCTGGCAGTGGTCAAGGGAATTTAAAAATGCAAATTCATTGAACGTCCCATCAAAATCATTGAAAAGCTGAAATATATGTTAATGTTGTTACATTTTAATTTAAAATTCAATATAAGTGGTTATCTATTTAAAATAAATTTATTAATATTTGTTATGTATTCTTAAATTTCCTAATAAATTTGAAATAAACATGAAGATGCTTTGGCAGCCATCTTAAATTAATAGTGCAATTGTACACATGCTCTTTCAATATACCCAACATCCCTTGATGAACATTGTAGGTGGCCCAATTACACCCAATTAAGGAAATTAGTGAGCCAAATGAAAGATTACTAAGTACCTACCCAGCGAGCCCAGAGTAGAAGTGGTAAATTAAAGTGTGGAGTTTTAAAGCTAAAGCTGTTGCGTTTTATTGCTACAAAACATGAAGGTAAATTACAGCGCATGTTGTGCATTCTTTCACAGGTGACACTTGATGTCAAAACACTGGTTTTGCTCAAACACAGTTGGCAATCTGCAGTTGCAGAACACTTATATAATCTGTGCACATGCGTGAAATATAATTGCAAGCAAAGGGAAGTTTCTCTGTATTGGTTGTGACAGCATCATGCCTCCATAAATACATACTGTCAGTCCAATTTTCTTGTGACACCGTTGGAAATCACACAATTTTCTGAACGTCACCCTATTAAAAAAGAAAACATAAATATAAACCTCGCCTAGGTTATAGTATACTCTTATGTGAATTGGATTGGGAAATCGGATTATAGGTTTGGCTATTCCAAGTTGTATTTGAGCAACGATTAACATTATATTTCTTAGGTGATATCCAACAATGAAAAATGAGCAGTATTCAAGTTAGAAAATTTCAGGATAAAAGCGCACTTGACTATATGCATGTAATCTCTGTTTATTGATCCATTTGGGTCATCACATCAAAAGGATATCGTGTGAAAATGTCAAATGTAAAACTAGCCTTGGTCGATCTTGTCATCTGAAATCAATTTATCACATTGCAAATCGTCAAAAGTAATAGGATAGGAGACTGCCACTATCTACCACTAGGGTCATCGCTAAGCCCAGGTTCAAAATGGCGAATTTGATAACAATGTCTGCCTAGCTATAGGTGTCATGTTAGTTGAGTATATGGTAGAAACCTCAAAAGTGGAAAGCGTTGATTAAGGAAAATTGTTCCACTTATTCGGTTATTCATTTAATTATAAAGGTTTGCTATAAAATTACAGCTCAGTTAGTGATGAGCACTATCTATTACATACCTATGTATTGGAACTAAACAAATAAACACAACAAAAACAAGCCAATAGAACCAATAGATCATTAAAGGAGCATCATTTGCAGTAATCTTACTTCAAATTGTAATTCACTTCCCTTAAAGTAATATACTGGTATACAAATCTAAAGAAATTTGGGCAGAGTCGTTTAATTTCCTGTACCCTGGTTTAATTCAATGTAAACAGTGCATTTGAAGCAAACTTTTACACTTGTCTTGTTTTCCACTTAGCCACATTCGTTTCCCAATTTTCGAAAATTTCTGTTCGCTTTTTAAATACAATCAAGATAAATAAAACCTTTTTTGAAAATCAATAACAGATAATAATAATAACAGTAAACATATCAAACCAAATGATCATGATTGGAGGAGACTCTTCTAACGTGACTCGATGAAGTGCAAACATGGACTGCATTAGTTTGATTAGATTAAAATCATTTTTTAATTGTATTTCCAATATTCCTGTTTGATCTTTCATCTAATTTCCAGGAAAATATTTCAAATCTGCTGTGTTCTGTTTGAATAGTCTCAGTATATGGTGACTACAAAGATCAATAAACATAATCAGGTCAACCGGGTTTTCATATACTGAACTTCAACTTCCTATAGGAAGATACATCAGATACATCTCTGAATTGCAAATATTTTCCTGAATCCGAATCTGCTATTGGTTACAAAAATCTCTCACCATTTTAGAGAAATAGACATTTTCAAGTTTTTGGACATAGCTTTAATATAGATGAGTGTTTGTTGTGTATAGGTATGACAGATGCTGTAGGTACAGGATGAGTCAGAGTAGCTGTATCACGTGGAATAACATGAGAATGGCATTGTGTGGAAATATGCAAAGTTTACAGTGCAATAGCTAGTTATGGAGCAATTGAATTGTGAAATTTATGACGACCTTGGAACCACCCTTTAAGGTCATCTGCACAGGATGTCCCAGAAGGAAACAAAATAGACCATTAGTCGCAATTGGAAAGTTGTAGACATGTTCTTCTCATGTTATTCTACCTGATACAGCTACTCTGACTCACCCTGTATATTCCAAGTTTGGTAGTGTCACAGGACGACATGCATATGCTATGTGTAGGTATATGTGACCAAATATTCCTGACGATTTGCTACGTGACAAACATATTTTTGATGAACTGATCTGCCACCATGGCACGAATAATGGAGGAATATCCATTGACGGAATCCGAATAAATCATCATGATAGTTGGTTATACGCTATATGAACATTGGCATGGGTGTTATATAAGCAAGATGAGGGATAAAGAGAAACTATGACCTTAGGGAAGAAGGAATGAATGATCACCTGTACCTTGGTTTCATTCAATGAGGCACACTGGTGTCAATTGTTGTTAGTAATTGACCGGTTTTTTGTGGCCAATCCTTGTGCTAGGGGTCAGCTATAGCAACATAATGACTTCCGTTACCCCCACAATCGGGTGAATGATCAATGTTCCCTTTTTGGCCAACCCATCATAGTCCCTTTTGTCGCCTATTTTTTCCTTCTACTCTCTCTCTTACTAGATCAATACTACAATGAAAATTGCACTCCGGTTTCACGTCTCTTTTGTCAGTGGCACTCGGATTAAGTGGAATCCTCTTTATTGCAACCGTATAGGTCACATCTTGATTTTGCTATGTATAGCCTATACCAGCGAACTGTGAAGTCCTCCCACTGTACACTTTCCTTTCCAACTCTAATCTCTTCGATTTTTCTTCATTTATTCTTTAATTCCATTCTATCATCCGTTCAAAATAATCCCATTATGTGTCAATAACCTAGCTGGACACAACAGTGTATGTTGCATATACCTAGTTGCAGTACAATATCCTCCATAAAATAATATTAATTTTATAAGGTGTTGTAGGATACCATAAGGAAAGCAGGATAATTAGCTCTGTAATGTTAGGCTGGATTTACATAAGAGGTATTTGAAGAAATATCTCTCAATATTGTGACCCAATAAACATAGCCAGCTAGCCAATGGCGTTCTGGTTTACGATCTCTCTTTCATTTTGAGTAATTCCTTCAATAATTTTTAAACAATTATTTTAATCGAACTCATAGTTTTAATTTAACGTTCAAAATCTACCGTTTTAATGGCATGGGACCTTACAAAACCGTGTCAGTTCTCCTTTAAAATCTTGAAGCCTACACTGGAACAGTTTGAGGTCAAGTCAAAACTCATGCAGGCGTGGTGCATGAGTTTGGAGAGTTTGGTTAGATTTGGTTTTTAGTGGTTTATATTTGCGCATTAGCATTGCAATGTTCACTACAATCTTGAATACGAATGCAGCATAGTTATGTTTCTGAAGGTATTCTGTAGAAACGGAAACTAAGTGGTAACTTTTTCGATTGAAGGCTATACACATGTAATACGTGACTTGGAGTTGAGTCCGTGTGTGGATTGCGTAAATATTGGTTGTGGGTGCAATGCATATTATGATGTGCAACATACTGTATAGCTACCTATATACCGTAAAATCGTCTTTCGTCTGAACAGATACTTATGCTATGTGTGCCAGCATCAATTTGCACCCTTGTCTTGCAGCATACATTAGGTTTTTTGCTATACTTTCATGCAGTATCATGCAAAAAATTCTTTCGCACATCTGTTTTATCGACTTGCAGCTCAGTTTTCACACCCTTTGGATGCATCTCTGGACATTTTAGAATATTCGTGTTGGGAATATGGGAGCACCGTTTGTCATTGGCATGAAGATAGATTCGTGCATTCATGATCTTCCTCACTGTTTTATTACTATATGGAAAAATGCAACTGCTTAGTTTTCTTGAAAATTCTTGATTTTTACAGTTTCTGATCGATGCCTATAGATCTTATACAATTTTTTATACATGCCTTACCACTCAAATAATTTTTATTATGGCTCTTCAAATATTAATGTGTTGAAATTATTTACTGTTTAAACTGTTGCGCCAAACTACAAGTCCAAATAACTTTTGACCATGTAATAACCCCTTCATATTACTTGTTCATCCACCCAAATGATCATTTGTCACTTTTCCTCTGGCTCATCTCCAGTCATTTATATGTCCATTCCTCCCTTCTATTTTCATTGGTCATTCATTCATTCATCCATCACTATGTTGGATAATAAGTGGTGAAGGGAGGGCTTATATATACATGCAACCTCAAGGTATTTGGACCAGATTAGGAGCAAAGCAAACATCATAACTTCCTACATTGCCATTTCCGGAAATTAAATGACATTACCATATGTTGCGTTTCATCGATGTTTTCATACAACTTTAATTTCGTATTTATATCGTTTCATTTATGAATAATATAAGTGCATATATGGAAGGAACATGTGATGCAATCGCGTTCTGGGCACTGAAACGAGGAGTTATCTAGTGTTTAATGCATGTGGGCCATGCCGTCATATAATCTTATTTTTCTCCAGAGAATACAGGGTATATATGCTTATATAAGTTGGTTCTTTCTTTGCTATATTCGGAGCCAAAATTGTTGGACGGCCATCTTTGTGGCGCTGCTAACAGTTTATACGAGGCACAGTTGCATAGATATTGCAGAAGAGATGTAGGGCTATCGTCATGCAAGTGGTAGTCTCGGTTATTATACTCAATTTTATTGCTAAGAGTGCGCCAAACCCCGCATAAGCCGTGCATTAGCCCCAGTCTTGTCTCATCTGAACATCAAATATGCAATTCAGCCAATATCTGCGACTTTCTTATCTGTTTCATTCCCCAGATGGCTTCCTCATTTGATACTCTCCAGCGCAGAATATTAAAATCTGTACTATGTAACCCCAACTCCCTTCCCCAACTCCCTTCCCCACACTTCACCCTCTCTCCCCTTTTTCCTAAAGTAATTTTCCTTCAACGAAGAAAAATAATGCAGAATTTTTATTTAAAAAAATCAATTTTGATTAAAACACTTTTTAATCTTAACTGTTGTTACTGTTTGTAAATCAATCTGAATTTGCAAATTCGTGACAATGCATGCAATTACTATAGCTACATCTTATACAAATTACATTGTGTTCACTGTGAGAGAAGACAGTGCAAAGTTCTAACTGTTGGACTGGATCCACATTGCATTGTTTTATAGATAATGTTCATCATATGATTGATTAATAACAAGCACTATGTTGTAAATGTATAATTATGTAAATATGGTTATTTTAAGCAGCATTTAACCTCTCCATAACGACATCATTCTCTTATAAGAGAAATTTTACACAATATTGCCATCTTTGAATCTTTGTTGATTATGTCAACACACTAATTCAAGTAATGTGCTATCCAATTAGTGTTAAACGTATGGTTTCCTAGCAATTTTAAAATTGTCAGGAAAATGAAATGGTACTGTAGTTGAGGATGGATGGACCACGGGGCAATGTGGAACAAACCATCAAGCACTGAAAATACAATACCTACCAAAAATCTTGTATTGACATTACCTACTAGTGGCACGGATTTTTCCTATAGGGCTAAGAAATGCTTCCAAATTTAAGGTAATATTTTTTTAAATATAGTTTAAGATGCAAGTTAAACGTTTTGAATATTAACTATTGATTATAAAGCAGCAGTGTGTTTAAAATAAAAAGCGGCGATTACTTTCCGGATAGCTGTCATACATTGCTGCTCTCTCTATATCTGTGTATATAAACGCATTGAAAGTTTATAGACAGTTTAGAGGAATGTTTGACAATGTTATTTGTGGCAGTTACTCGTAAAAAATTCTACTTTTCGGCATTTTTATATATTGGTATACCACATACCAGAAGTTGAAGATGCAGAGCTGGTGCATTTATAAATTGTAGATTGAATATTTTTTCACTCGATGCGAGTGATTTACCTCGAAGTAGAGCGTAAATCAGGGAGATTCTCTTTTCCGGTGTGTGTCGGTGCAACGCTTTTCCTACTCCCAGATCGTGATTTAGCCCTGATTGAAGATGTGTCGACAGGCGACCATGTCGCCTATGAATGCCATATCCATTAATCATCGATCAGTGGTAACCCCAACCCACATCTCCCTAACCCACTCTTCCCCCATAGCCTATATACTCTGCGAGATGCCATCGAGGTGGAAATAAATACCCACTGTGCGAAAAGATTGAGGGTGTGGGAAAAGAAGGAAAGTTATGGGACGCTATATTCAACAGAAAGGGGGTAAATGTGTGTGTGTGTGTGCGTATGGAAAGAAAATTATGGTCCGAGAGACACAAAGTGAAGAAAATTCTACTCTAATTCATGCTCATTCGAGTGATAAAATGCATACTTTTTCCCCAATGTAAAATCATTATGTGCGTATAATATGGTCCTAATTCAAAAATTATGTCATAGTTTATGCAAAGTTGAGTGTGGCTAACGTTGCAAAATGTGCAAGAAAAACTATTTCGTAAATTAATGCCACAAAATGTTCCTAACCTCGACAGAAATGTGTATAATTTTCCATTAAATTCTCATTGCTTTGCAAATATTCTGCTACAAATCCTGTCTGAAATATGCTTCCATTGATAAGGCATGGGCTTGCGTTTTATTTCATTTGCTACTGGAGGTGCAATATTAGTGGTTGCCCACACAAAATTGGTGACAAGAATGTTTCATAATATTAGTAAAAGTTTTGTGATCGTAAAACGGATTCATGATTTTGTAGGTTATTATTACCACTGTATTAAATTGGATTTGAACCCATCAAATGTTCATTTAAAGTGTTTAGGTGTTCCATTCTAGAATATGAGGTGAGATGAAAGAGTTCATGGTCTGATTTAATTAAAAGTTTAATTAAAAATAACTGCATCCTATAACAGCCCTCAGTGGCCATTTGATGGTCATTGGCTGATGAAACTTACACTAAAAGTACCAACTCGTTGCTCTGTAAGTGTTCGTTTGTTGCTCTCGTCTGTTGAGGGGTCCTGTGGGATGAATCACCAATACACTGACACTGGAAATGTTGAGATAATGCGATTTACCAAACCACTCAGATAGGTCACTTAGTACTGAAGCATTGGACATTAACGACACCTTTAAAGATCATTTCTGGGACTTGCATGATTTTGCTTGAGCAAATTCGGAATAACCATCTTATTATATCTATCTATTTGTCTATCTATCTATCTATCTATCTATCTACTTCCCTGCTAGTCAGAGGTGGAGGGAGATTCATTAAGAGCAGCGAGAATGTGGCCAACCATTCCAGCATGATTCAGGTCAATTGGGTACTTATTGCCTTGGTTGTTTTGGTCTTTCCTACATTCTTGGAGTGACCTTGATGTCAGCATGTGGACCTAAAATGACAGATTATTGGAGTTCCATTTGCCTCATGGGGAGAAAATGTGATGGAGTCTTGGCTGCACCTGAAAGCTAGTACTAGCTTAGATGATCAATTTGAAGCTTTGATAGAATTTAATCAAGTATAATGCGATTAATTAAATAATTTACACATTAATTTGCATATATTAAATCATGCAATAAACATTTATGATATAATATAATAAATAACTGGAAAATATTATAACAAGATTGGTTGTTCCATGTGGAGAATAGAAACTGGATTTCAAAAAAGTGTTTTTCATATGAAGGATGCAGAAGAATAGTCAGAACAGTATATACATTGATAATGCCTCTATATAAAAATGACAGAATCTAGTCTTTTATGGTGTGTTTTTCTCCATTTTCAAGTTAAACTCAGCGTAAAAATGTAGAGTAAGAGGAAAAAGGTGAAGTAAGATTGATTGCCGAAATCGAAGAATTTCACGGAAATAAGACAATGCTCGGTTTCGGAATGGCTATTTTGTGGATTTCTCCATATATAGAAGTGTTAGTCTCAGCTGCAGGGAAAATTGTTCAGCTCCGGATTTTATCCACTTGTATGGATTTCAGTCGGATTTTATTTCATTCTACTTTGTGTACTTATTTTTCTTCGCTCAGATCTATTTTTCCCTGTAATGTTTTGTTATCCTTACCCGGAATGCATGTTGCAGCAGAGTCCTTGTTATTAGAAAATATATATATTTTACAGCTTTTCTTAGATTTGCATCTTGGGCAAAACATTCCCAGTATTCTTGTCTATCTAATTTAATTAGAATGTAACATAAAACATAGGAAATCTAATATACTAGCCTTGAACTTAAGAAATGCAATGTGATATTGCTGCTCTGAAATAGGGAAAACAGAAAGAAAACACAACATAAATGGAAAATAAAAACAGTAGTGGTACAGAGACTCGGTGTGGAACTAGGACGTGAAAATTAATGTGAAACAGTTGACTTTCTTACATGCCCTTCTTCCCTGTTGGCTATCTTCCAAACTATGATTTCACTCTCTCAGCCCAGTTAAAATTAATTACAACTATCCGGTCTTTGTTTTTGCTAACCTGCTGCATTTCCTACTAACCAAATACATTTATATATAGCCTACAATGTTTGCTGTTGATGCTCCCTGAATTGAAATTCGCCAATGAATGCTTATTGACTGAGATCTTACAGAAACAGGAAAAACAATATTCATTCTAATGGCTCTCTACATTCTGTGTCAGTCTATTTGGAGTGTCATATTTACATTTATTTACAGGTGTAGTCCCAACATTCGTTTTCAAATAGCATTGCTAAAAATAGTCTGCAAGTACAGTACGTATTATATGGACCACTTTGCCAGGAAATGTAACTACAAATGTACAATTTTTGTCTGATGAAAATTCAAATACAGTATTTAGAAAATGAAAATTAAAATAAAACAAAAAATGCATGTGTTTAAGCTTACCGTTATGCTTGGCTTAGATGCAATTAATTATAATTTTGTGATCTTGTATACCGTTTTTAAAATTAATAGTAGGTAATCAATAGTTTGACAAATAGTAGCAATCAAGTTTTAAACGTTTCCTGCAAATTCTGTCCATTCAAATAAAATTGCTCAGATTTTAGAGCGCTGTTGCGTATAGCTGCACATAAACAGGAATAAACAGGAACAACTGTTCGACCACAGCCATTGTTAAAATCATAGCGACAATTTTATTTTCTGTGTGTGTATGTGTGTGTGTGCAGCTGTAATTATTGAGAATGGAGCAATTACTGTAAGAGATGAGTTGAGATCGTCGTCGCGAAACCGGCGCAAATTGATCCACCGAGTGAGTGGTGAGCATACATACTGTATGTGTAATTGAACAAATGACTCTCTGCTCCAAGTGATCTAGCGTTTTGCAGCTGCAATGACAAATGGGAGACCAACTTTAACAGCATTATCTGCAGACTTGAAACGTTTCTGTTCAAAAATCTGAGATAGTACTTTAACAATTAATCTCTACTTTTCCACATAGTATCACTAAAATGTCTTAGTTGATGCTGTTTTTTGTATCCTATCAGTATCTTATCAGTGTACCAGGCAATAAAACACTGCGTTTTGCTATACTATACATATGTTACAGTGAGTTTAGCTAAGTCAGTGAGTTTAGCTTATTTGGGCATATAAACTCGATTTCGCCGATAACCAACGGTTTAATCGAAAACTTACTGTCAACCAAAACTGTTCCGGACGTCGAAATACATCTTCAGACATACTTTCCGGTATTCTCGGAAACTTAGTTTCCTTTTGGTAACCGGTTTTGATGCAACTTTCATGATGATCGACGTACACATGCGGTTACCAAACAGAAACTAAGTTTCCGAGATTACTGGAAAGTATGTCGGAAGATGTATTTCGACGTCCGGAACCATTTTGGTTGACGGTAAGATTTCGATTAAACCGTTAGTTATCGGAGAAATCGATCACATTGTTGTTAGACTGATAATGACTTTGAAGGAAAAGATTTGTATTGTCCATCACTTCCTGTCCATGTTATTGACACAAAGGCCAGACTTAACGGACACCTGGTATAAGCCATGTACAGCATTTCATTTACATTTAAAAATCAATACTGCTGCAAACGCATACCCCTTATTGGACTTGTACAGAATTGGGTTTTCAGATGAATATAACTTGGTTTGTGAATAATGATTTGGAAAATTGCGAGGGTGTCCTGTTTCAAATTAAACTGGTGATGGGCGCTGAAAGGAAAGTGGTGTATGGTAGCTACTATAGGTTGCATGATGAGGAACGAAGCAATTTTGTAATGAGTTGGGAAGTTGGCGACGCTCATTAATGACCTATATATTGAGGGCGTGAGCGGTTTTCTCGATTCCAGCTAGCAAGCAGCAAATAGACCACGTCCGCCTGCTACTGCTTCATCGCCGCCATTAAATGCTGCCATAACTGCAGCCTCTCCTCCACTGATATATATCGTATGATTTGAGGCTTACCTTCACTACCCCCATGAACGGGGTGTCAGGAATAATGCTGCAAAGACAACACTCCTGGGAGCTACTGGTGCTTGAACTTGCTTACTCCTAAGCCTCTTTCAACAGTTACGAGCTCGCTCGAGGGTGTCGTATATGAAAACCTCCAAAATCTCACCCATTCAATTCATTCACAGGGGATTTCTTACTACATACTAGACAACCCCCACCCAACGATTACATGAGAAGCCCTCCTTTTTGTACCCATTTAACCCTTCTTGTAAGTACCTTCATATGATTCCTCACACCCCCTCCCTCCCTCTCCCTATACAGCAGTGGTGTATCCAGGCAACGTGCGGAGTTTTGTTCGGTGAGGTATCATTTAGATAGGTTACCCCCAAAAGAAAAAATAGGGTGTTTAGATGTGTTGATGAACTTAATCATCACAATCATGAATATTGTTTTTATAAAATGTAAGTTGACACAGTTTTTGCTGCTATTGTACCTGAAACTTTACTTAAGCGAATGTAAACCATGAAGAAAGCAAGTGTTGCAACAAAATTTGTGGAAATTAGTAAAAAGTTATTAGTAATTAAAGTTTAATAGTATGTTTGACCTTCGTAAACAGGATTAAGTAAGTTAGGAGACTACCCTGTGCTAGCTGAACAACTTCATTGGGTCTACTTTAGGACCAAGTCATACCCACGTGCTCCTTGCGAGAGCACTTGTGCTAGCTAAATTCAACTGAACCATCCCTTCCAGTATGTTATTTACTTTTTATGTGATTACATGTTGTCCAAGAAAGAAAACAATGCAAAATAACCATTGTTTGTCGCAGTACTTCATTTCATCTGTTGGTAAACACATGCCAGATCAATGGCCACAGTGCGGACCGTAGAATAGGCTACCCAGTAATACCCTAAGCAGCCTAGCAACAGGGGCACAATGTGCAGTTTTCATCAGCCCATAGACCTGTAACGAAGCATTTCCGGACATGTACATTGATAAGCAATATCTCACCTACCCTTACCCATTTGCACACCATATGAATACTGAACATGCATGCATGCATAGATGTTTTTTACACCTAGTGCAATAAAATTTGTGAGTGGTAGGTACTGCCCTTCCAAAGAAAGATTTAGCCAGGACAGGGTGCCAAGGACCAGTTTTGATTAGGTGCACGGTTGCAGTTTGTGGCAACACTAGCAGCTGTCATTGTGCGTCATAACACAACTGCAACAGTGCACCCCTTCAAAACTGGTCCTTGGCACCGTCCTGGCTCAATCTTTCTTTGGAAAGACAGTATAGATTGAAGTTTCTTTATTGTTAACCGTTTGGTTTTCAGTGTTTTTCTGAAAACAAATGGTTAAATTATCCTCTGCTAGGTTTTAGGCAAGGTTTCAATTTTTGATAAATCTGCATATTGATTAAATTGCAATATTCATTCCGTTTGTATGTTGGTTCATAGCACATGCAGTTTATTGCCGTTGGGTTGAATATTCCACTTTTATCTTCCAAAGTGCGTAAATTTCCTTCGGGTCATGATGGTGTTTGTATTTTTTTGTTTTTCGATGAAACTCGAAACGCATCTTGTGTAGCAATCGCTAAACTCGCTAGATTTATTTGAGTTTTGATTTATTGTCTGTATTCGATATGGGTCCCAGGGCGTCTGGGAGTACTTAATACTAGCGCAGCGTGGGTTGGGAAAATTGAAAAAGTGGCGGAATCTATTTATTATATTTATATGGTCCTACAATTTAGCAGCAATGGCATCTCTGTTATCACATTACCACAGACCTTTAGGCTATATAAACTAGTTCAGTTCAACACTCCAGCAGTGTTGTGTGTGTATATATGCAATAGATAGTTTTCTTGGTCAATATATTAGGAATTCTGTTCGCGGAGGTAAAATTGGTGGAAATTCCCTCGATGCGAGTTGCTTTTTCACACTAATGTCGTTTATCTACATGTGAGCCAGAAAATCGACACTATAGCAGCTTTCCTCCTTGTTTTTATTGCACCCCAATGAGGCTTTTTTATTGAGATGACGTGAATCCTGAATGAGAATTAGTGCTCAGCTAGAAGAAAAAGTAAGAAATCAACGTGATTTTCATCAGTGATGATGGCCAACCTTGACTGGTCTAGAAGTCAAGTAACTTTCCTTGTTATTCATTAAGTGTAATTTCTCCGAACGTGACGATTTGTGTCTTGGAATGAATGAGGCCAGACATGAAACAATTTGCAATACTCTTGTATTAGATTTGTGTTGCTTAAAAAAGTTCTGGAAATTGCCTTTGAGTTTTTAATACCGGTACTATTTCCTGCTATCAATACACACATTTACATGTAGTAGTCATTTACACAAAACGCTTCTCTGCAGTGCACAATGTAATAAAAATTGGCACACATCTCTGACGAATGTACAAATTATCTTAAACTGTTTGTATCCCAGTAAGCTACAAGTTTGCAATTGGTTGTGGTACATTCTGATGTTTACTTTGCAAATTGGAACATCTATGACCTTGAACGTGAAATGCAAGGTCACGTTTATTGAAACATTTGAATCACTCCATGGTACTTAGGAGCAAAGTCAGCACCGTTTCCAAATATTTAATACCATGCCACAGTTATTCCATTTTGCACTGTCTTAAATGATTGAAAAGTTGGAACACGGATGACCTTGAAACAAGGGTAATGGTTAGACAATTTTGATACAACTGGAAAGGACATATATTCCTCCCTAATTGTCTGTAGTATTACTTTTTTGATACACATTTATGCATGCTTAAAAAGCTACATTGAACATATACTGTCTTTCCCATGAGAGAAAACAGTTAAAAGTGCGGATGGACTGGGTCCACTGCAAAATAGGGGTCTGGGATTTGCCCACTCATCTGCAGAACAGTATTCAACACAATAGTGACGTCATTGAATGTTGGGCCAGAAGCCCTGACCCCCATTTTAAGGTGGACCCAGTCCATGCGTTCGAACTTTCCACTGCCTTCTCTCATGGGAGAGACAGTATGTATATATAAATAATATCATATGTGTTAGATTATGTCACTGAAGGCAATGTTGCTTCTGCAATTCCCAGAAATGTTTGTGATAAATGTATTGCTTTGCCACCTATGACCTTATTTATCTCAGGAACACTTTGTATTGGCACAATACATGGCACATGTTATAGGTGTAATGAGAATTCATCCCCTTGAGGAAAAACGTGAAAATGAATGGAAAACAAAACGGTGAAATTGCAGTGTTAGCAGCACTTAAGAGCAGAGTGCAACGTGCGTTTTTCATGTCTTTCTTTCTGGGTTTTGTGCAAATTTATCGCCGCCTTCACTGCGAATGTGTTTGTTACACAGCCTGTATGTACTCTCATCTGAAATGCATCAAATCCCATGCACTCACTTAGCACTAATTACTGCAATGCTCTGCATTCATGTACAAAGCGCTTGAATTACGCCATATGACATCTACAGTGCATTAAAAGGCAGGATTTATTCCACGTCTATGAGCTCGTTGACTATTGTTTACCATTTTGATGCCAATCTCTTTCCAACCCATATTTCACGCTCTGTGATTCCCCGTCATTGTAATATTTATAGGTGTATACTGTACATAGATGCTATACTACTCTGTGTGAAGTTATGATCGGATTTTCATCCTGGCAATGACCGTTATGATTGAGTGCTAAAGCATGTAAAAAGAAGATGAAATACTAGCTAGCACTTTGTTACATTGCTATCCATATTTAATAGTGCTCAGAGATTTTTATAACGACAATTAATTTCAACATATACTGCAATTCAATTAAATTGTACCCTAATTCCCTTTCTTAATTATTTCCAATACATTTATCTTGTTTCTCATCTATATTTGTTTTTTATTTATTAAATATATGCTAAATCCAACTTTTCCAACTTTACTGTAGCGTTAGAAACTCCATATAATACCTTGGGATGATAGTTTTGTTAAAATTGTGAAACAATGAATGAATACCAATTGCTTGATTATTTAAAACTTTCTATTCGAACTACGCTCAAAATTTGGAGTTTTCAATTAATGCATCTAAACTTTTGAGAGAAATTTTCATTTAGAAATTAATGTAATTGACAGTTTAAGTTTTCAAAATTGTTATATTAAATTGGTACAACACCTTGTTAGTTCACCTTTAAGGATTGTTTTTAGGTCTGTTGAGCATTAAAGGTTTTAATTGTAATTAATTGTATTGCTATTTTGGGAATTAGGACCTCTCAAAAATAATTATGACCCTGTTTATATGTACTCGAAAACAAATTTAATTATAGATGAGGCTTTAAACGAAGTGAGTTATACAGTGTAGTGGTACTTGAAAAAAGCAAGTATCCTAATTGTGGTGTTCGTGCAAGCGATCACACCCTGATATAGATCTGGCCTTGCGTGCCTTTGTTAATAGGATGTAATTAGTTTGCACACGTTTCCGGATTGAAAGGGTGTTGCACTAGATTATAGGCAGTGTGAAACTGCGATTACATATATAAATACGTGTGTAAATGCATTTGTCGATCTTTTTATGCAATTATGCCTAGTGGTGCAAATTAGTCTGGTCAGCCAACTGCATGTGGATGTTTATCTTGCAGAAAAGCTTTTATTTCTGTGCAATGAGACATAATTGCAAAACACTTCTCCAACACTCCTGAATGACATCTCATTATGCAGTTACATATTGGCTTTCCTGTAAAGCTCAACCTGCCAGTTTTATAGTTTATCAATCGTTCAATATAAATTTAGTCTTCACTTCTTAAACTGTGAATCAAAATTGAGTGTAAGTGTTTGTTTGTTTGCGGGAACATTCAGCTCGTATTTACCGAACTTGCACACATTCTAGAGTTGAAATTTGGTATACAGATCAGTCTCAGAGTACATTACTCCAATTAAATGCAGATTACACATTTTAGAGGCGAGGTGCACAAGTATTTCGCTCGCAAAAGCCGAAGCGGGGGTAGCTTTATGGGTTGTTTTCACTGCACAGTCCATGCGAAATTCTATTGATGCCGCGGCAATGACGGCGCTTGTGGCAACGGACTTTTAACACTCTAATTCGTAATTGACGCTCAAGTCGATCTATAAATTAAACCCAGTTCACTAAAAACTTATTTTGTGTACAGTATAACTATCCCTATGTAAACTGTTATCTGCCATTGAGACAAACGCCTTTAAGATTGGAATGACCTAGATACTGACCACCAAATTCATAATACATGATACCATTCTTCTTCCCCCTGCTATGCCACCAACATTTGCCCAAAACATTTCCTTGTTAAATGCCTTATTTTCATGTTATTTGGATGTATAGTGTTAAATGCCTCACCCTGTATAAAGTTCAACATTATACTTCATTGTGCCTCTATTTGTTTTCGTGCACATTGCTTAAATTATGTGGTGTAAGGGATTTTCAGGACAAAGGGTATATTTTTGGGGTTGCCTTTGTTCAACTTCAGGCATTTATGGTCTATAAAATGTTTAATATAAATTTCCCTTGACAGATATAGGATTAAACAGGAGATATAAACCTATCAGAAGCTCAATCTTGGAATCATGTGGGTTAAATTACAACAGCGACAACCCTACCATATCTTTGTTTAAATGTTTAAATTTACGATGCTTTGTCTGAGGCAGACAAGTCAACATAAATATTATCGAGGTATTTTGAAGAGGGCTAAAGTGGTATTAAGGTCTACTGCATCAGTATGCACGAAAGCAATTAGACTTGACAACGACCTCCAATGAGCATCCATGACACCGGAAATCGATTCCATTCCAGCTGTTTCCACGCAATATAAATGCAGGGTGAGGCAACAATATTGCAAAATGACGTCACTTTCGAATAGGAAATCTCATGTTTTACATCTAAGATTAACCACTATGTAGTTTTAATTTGAAATCATAACTTATTTGTTTTGCAGTCATGCAGCACCATTATGAATACTTATTTTCTTAATCGATATAAATAATACCAATATTAATTCATTCTCTGTCAAACTATTATATTACCTTTCTGTTTGGCGAAAGTGTTTAAAATTTGCACCTTAAAAGTGATGGAAAGTGGCGATTATGTTCATTCTAAGTGGAAAAGATGGCTGAAGTGTGTGTGGGGGAGGAGACTTCCGACTTCCTTTTTGAACTATCTAGCAATTTTGGTAGGTTGCAAGCTCCAGCAACTCCAATCATCTCATTTGTATGCATTCCACGGAGGCTGTCCTTCCACTTATTTTAGTATGGCACGTCATCCCGTACTGATATTACATGCATATACGACATTATTCAAACCGATCGATCTCATATCCCTGTGGCAATGCTGTTTCTTCTCTGTACGTATATGGCCAGCAATTTTGTTTCAAATTGTTTTACTCGTGATTCCTGTTTCAATCTGTGTCGGAAAATGCGTTTGCAAGTATTCAGTGGTGCAATTTGAAGTGGGAGGGAAATTATCATTTTGATCTGAATGCCCCAAATTGCTAAAACAGTTAAATTAAAAATCCGCCAAACTGAAATTCCATTTTATACTGCTGCTCTTACCACCAAAGAAGGTGCAAAGGTCAAACTTCCATTGTGTATATACTGTGTCCAGATGAATGTGTGATGGACTATGCTAGTCAAACTACAGGGTGTCTACTGATACTGGAAATCCTGTAATTTTTTATTGTCCTTGAAATCCTGGAAATATACTGCAATGTTTTCTTAATTCTGATTTTCTTGGAACAAATACCAATTAAGCTTGGGACTTTTGAAATTTGATGATTCATTCCATTTGTTCATCAGTTTAAGGGATCAACATGGTTTTGTTATGCAATTAACTTTCACTTTATGTATATTTTGTCCTTATCCTTGAAAATACTGGAAGTATACTGGAATTTTGAAATGAAAGTTTAGTAGACACCCTGAACTACTGTGGTTTCAATGAAAGATTGAGCCAGGAGGGCGGAGTCATGTCCGGGCCGACCCATTTCAAAGGGGTGCACG
>JAQFZQ010001320.1:0-20473 GCA_034696005.1 Glomeris marginata | reverse complement strand
CCAAACCTTACGGTTATCAACGCAGTAGTTTTTTTTAAATACTTTTCTGAAATGTTGGAAAGACTTTGTGGCCACCCCGACAGAGTAAGCTACAACGCCATCTATTGGTACAGATTATAATGAAGTTATTGTTCAATGTGTCAAAATTCATGGAACTAAAGCATTTTCTGGGTTGAATAATTTTCAAAATAATGATTATAATAGAATGTTGCTTGTTGTATTATTGGATAATTAAAAAATAATTTGATATTATATAATATATTAGTCCATTCAAAATCCCCTTATTTTTAAATTTTAAACAGTTATGAAAGTTATAGTATATTATATAGTACATTTTGCATATAAATATGCGTCAATTGAAGAACTAGTATATAGTACATACATGCATAAGTTGCTCTAATTTCAGGAAACATTGCAACAAAATATTGGCAAATCATTTTGCACTTTCCGGTGTTGCATAGGCATTTCCAGCATTTTTTGGTACTAGTTGAAATCGTGTTTTTCAATTTCCGTCTTTGGATATTGTGGTCTTTTGTCCTGTACAACCAAAAGGTGTTCATTGTGCCCAGTTTTTCCAATGGTTTTTCCCTTAAAATTTAGGTTAAATTTCCTCTTGGTGACATCATCACACATGTGAATGCATGCAACAGGACGCTGTATTTTCTCTAGATAAAATGCAATTAAAAGTTACCTGCAATTAAAAACCTATCTTCGCAAACAGCAACTACAATCGCTTATAATTATTCACAGGATATCGGCAAGACAAAGAAACCATGTTGAAAAATCTAAAGGAGTCTTTGTTGTGAAAATGCAGTGTTTTATTGATATATTATATATTATTATTCTCCGCATCGCACGAGTTAAAAAATACAAATCCAGTGACGCCATTATTCACATGATGGACGCAAATTGCGCAATATACAACAATTAAAAGTGTGTCATCATTAACCCAGCTTGGAAACAAAGTGCATTGAAATCGGGCAACAGGTTTAGTCATGTGATGTGAAAATGCTAGACAGCTGAACCAAGGAGCTGAACACAAAATACAACTCAGAATTGATCTTTGCAGCTGTTCCAAATTTCAAATTATATAGTACTCAAACCGATTAGACAAATAAGAACTGGTTCTTTGTGGAACATATATTATGACACAACTTGTGACATCACATTCACAAATCATATGATCTATTTATATATCACCTCCATTTGAATTCAACAGCTGATTTTGCACAGAATATCACTTTTGAACCACCCTGTAATGTGATTCTTGTTTATGTGATTGTATTTTGCAAATATAAAAGCAACGGAAACAGAAAATATCATATAGGGAATTGTCGATGGCATTCAGTACCACCAAACTTTTTATTTTTACCACCAGGTGGCGCTGTAGCGCACCGCGTTGCATGCTGGTACATCTATTCCCTGTTTGAAGACTATGTACTTGTTAAGTGCATTGTGTTTGTTTGATTTCAGCAAAGGAAAGTAGTGAATTCAGACTGCAATGTGATAAATAACTATAAAAATTAGAATCCTACAAGTTTTTAAAGTATTACAGGGTGGTTCAAAAAGATCGGAACACTTCCATATATTATTCAATAACAATATTTGGTGTAAAGTATTTACACTGAAGTTGCAGAACCAAATTTAATAAATATATCTATATTGTTCCATCCTTTAAATTGCTCCATTGTGTTAAGCATTGGAGTACCCCCTGGCGGCAGATATGCCAACTAGTTTCAAACACTTAAATATGGAAATACAGTGAAACCTGGCTATGGTGGAAAGTCCTTTGAGACTTCACTATAGACAGGTTTCACTGTACACTGAATAACCTAATTACAGAATATGTACATTAAAAAAATTCAAAAACTCTTATTGAATCACTTTGCATAAGCCTCAACCATCACATTTTTAGTTTTGACGCCATTTTGCTGCCAGGTTAGCTCAGTATACTAATAAAATATGCTTTTATAACGAAATCAAATGGCCCTTTCAATTCTGCTTTGATCCGAGTGACTAGTGTGAACACGCAAGGTTGACTTTTGGGGCAATCTGAATCACTGCTTCTTTCTATATGACAGTACAGGTGATTTTAATGCTAATGCAAGTTTAATAGTTGGATTTCAGTATGGAAAAGCTATAAATTCATTTAGAATACTACTTTTATATACTGTCCTGTAAATGTGCAAAATGTCTGCGATGAACGTTACGCATTGTTGCAACCAGGGGGGCAACACAGAAACTCGTTCATAACTCATATTAACAATACAACTATTTGTTTTCTGGTTTTGTTACTGAATGCCAACAAAGATCAGCATATTGCATGCTTCACTGCACTTTCTCACTGCATTCTACGCAATGGTGAATGTGAACTAGATCCTCCAGTACATAAATCCACCAAGTTCCCAACTGGTGGTAAATTCTGGCAACAAAAGTACAATATCCCCCCCCCTATTATTGAGCAAATTCACATCCACATTTCCGAGCATGTTACATTCGGAACACCCTGAATCAATTCATCACTTGAACTGTTGCGAACGCATGAAAAGTAACATTCTTTTTAACCGCTGCCACCGGAATAGGTGGTGCTTTCTTCTTCATCACTGACCGAGGCGCATGCTGACTTCCTGTCTGATAAACCGGAAGTAGAGTTGCAGTGCCCCACGTTGGGACCACCATGTCCACATTATCCGAACCGGTTGAGCCTCTACGCCTTAGAAGTCTCATTCTACCATTGGACCCTTGGTGCACCGATGGTCTTGGTTTCGAATGGGCCGAAACCCAGTTAGGGGGAAGGACCGGAAGTAGAATTGCACTGTTCATGTTCCTAGCAAAGCCAGTCCTTAACGGAGGAGGGCTCCAAAACAACGGAACCGACGGAGCCGCTTGCTTTCGCTTCGCTTCCAACGCGTACCCACCGTTAGGTAGCACTCTACGTACAGCTACTTCCGGTTCCTTTTCGGGTCCTGGACCTGGGGAAGTGGTCTTCTTCCTAGTTAACAGCTTCTTAACCACCGAGCTAACTGGCCAACTGCTTGACTGCTTGCGTATCGTGTTGCTGCCGGGGACCGTGTCCGCGGCAGGATGGTTCCTTTCCAGCATCGTGGTGCTGTTGCATCTGTTGTTCTTATTTAGAGTGTTCCAGCAACAGCAATATCCACCTTTTAGCTGAGCATCGCATGCAATTGCTCTTTTACCACATGACATCTTGGTGGTGTCACTTAGTAAAGGTTCTTTCTTCGGATCACCGCGGTCCTGCGCTGGCGTAACACGTTTTTCTCCATTTCCACCTCCACCTCCTCCTCCACTTCCACCTTCACCACCATCTTCCAACTCTTTCTTCCCCACAATCCTCCCATTGGTGCCAGTAACGGTATTCTTGCCAAGCTTGCGGTGTAGTTCTTCGACAACCTGTGCACGAATCTTTCCGTAAGAATCCTCCTGCCTAACCATCGAGTTCACCTGCACCGCACTCTGGTCTGGTGTCACCTTCGGTGATGTTACAAGTTGGGTTAGGTACCTCTTGCGATTGTCCATCCTATTTCGTCTATGAAGGTCGTTGAAGGTGGTGTAGAGGCATATGGCAGCACCAGGGCACTCGCACTTAAACACGCAGGCACTCAACTCGTTGCCTTCTTTACGTACCACCCAAACTATCGCGTCCGGAAGTCCACTGTCCACATGACAGAACACGATGTTGTCCAGTGGGTACTTGGTGATGGCACCGGTGTCCACCGTCAAGCCGCAAGCTTCCATCTGCAGACGGCACAAGGGCCACTTGCGGCCTTCTGTCAGGTTCTCCTGACGAAGTTTCATCAGCAGTTCACTGATTCGGTCAGCTGTTACAGTACCTTGTTGGGAATGAGTGCCCCAAGTTTCGGCAGCCCACCATTTGGACGCCATTTTGTGTGTATGGTTTAGCACTTGTTGCTAGCTTCATGCCATGCCATCCGTTACTTGCAAAGTTTTGTGCCACACTGAGAAAGCGGAAACTCGTGTTAAATGCCAAACACAAACCGGCTTTTGCAGCCATGTGAGAGTCGTGATTCGTCCAAATTGGGTTAGTTCTAGCCTCGCAACAGGTCGCACACCAGTGAAGCTCAATGCTGTTCGGTTACCATGCAGACTGAATGCCAATATCACATTCATACACATGAAGATCATCATTTTATACTAATATTGACTGTGTTCATTTATATTTTCTATGTAAATAATAATTTTAAATTACAGCTTATTAATTGTTATTTGTTAATAAATTGAATGATGGACAAGTGCAATGTTATTACATAAACATTATCACAATTACATGACTTTCCTATCATTTGTATGACCATTTCATACAAAAATCCATGACTTTAAAAATTCGGAGTTATAACAATTGCTATGTTAATTTTTCCATTACCAATTTTAAAATTCCATCACTTATCCAGCATTACATATACTTTTCCAGGAAATGCATGAATTCAATAAAAGTACACAGCCTTGTATTCCACTGGATCGAAATTTGAAGGATATATTATTTATATATGCAAATATAAATATACCAAGAACTTTCGAGTGAAATTTGTAAACAATAACATAATCAAATATGGCACAGACAAACTTGCACTTTTCAAGGTAAAACAATGGAAAATCATGTATTTATGCTTGGAATATTTTTCCACCCAGATATAATGCCAAACATGTCATGGACAAAATACAGAAAACGACTTTCGTAAATCGAGTCAACGTAAATCGAGACAATGATTTGTCCGAAAGTTAAAAGTTGGCTTCAATTCAACAGCAATTCATGTGAATTGCCACTGAAATTGTTGCCAACAATTTAAACCAGTAATTAAAAATTGTCACGCTGTGTTTCTTTTAATTGTAAACCATTTCAATGACTCATCTTCCTTTAAAATCTAACCTTGAATCGAACAAACAATAGAAGATTAAATTGCCAATTGGCAACAGAATCAGGTGCAAAATTTTCGAATTATTAAAAACAATAACGCGTTTATTATTTTAAATCTCAAGCTGGATTTTTTACCATATTTTTTATAATTCAATCAGAAACAAGAAAAAAACGTGTTCTTATTTCCACTGCGTATTCAAAGGTAAATAAACCCCAGATTCTTAGTGCTTTTAAGGATAATGTCCGCTGTGCATCTAAATGAGAGTTTTGTGTATTTTTCCTTATTTCCTCTTCCGAATACAAATCTAAAAAATAACCGGTTTCTTCTGTATATTTTCTACATTAGAAACATAAAAAAGGACCCGTATTCAATATGGTACATATACAGTATGCAAAATAGCAAGACCAATATGGTTCCAACTTGCAATCTCTGAACAAACAGCTGTGCACAGTAAAAAAGCGAAACAATTGTTAAATTCCTGCTCTTCATTTTCCAAGCTTCGTTAATTCATTTAAATAAATATAATTGCAAGGATTATTTCCAGTTGAATTGCTATAGCAAAACTGGATTTAAACAAGTTTAGTTTTGTTTTGTTTGAATTCTCAACGACCTGAAACTTTTATAAATGGATTGGTGAATATTGTGCACTGAAAATATTAACCCACTATACATACTATATCATTTTTCAAGTGTGGTCAAACAAATCAGGTCACGTTGGCAACCTAACAATCGATTAAAACGATTTTAAATCGCCTTTTTCGTATATATCCTACCCTACAAAATCATAAACACCAATATCATTTTGTGTATCGGATTTTTGCAAAAGCTGGCCTTATTTTCCAAATCCACTTGCAATGAAATCAGATCAAATATTTCAAAATATACCCACTCAAACTCTGTGCAAAAGCCTCGGCAAAAGCTCATTCAAAAATGGAACTTCCACTCTAAATTCCCTTGCAGTCAATTAAAAAATGTGCAACTGAAGTTTGAAATCAAATAAAAAATTCAAGTAATGTAATGCTCAGTTAAAGGTGAACTGACAAGGTTTTGTAACATACCCTGGAAAGTGTGTAATTCTATAGAATTGATGCCAATAAAAAGATTGGCGCAAAGAAAACTTTTTTAAAAAATTGTCACAAAAAGTTACGAGTAGTTAAAGAGGGCGTCATGGAAGGGCAGTGTCACCGCGCTGGCGTCAAAGTGCCCTGTTTTGACACCATTTGAATTTTCAGCCAATGAGGACAAGCGCCTTGGGATTCAGTCAATGGCAGAGCCTATCAATGGCGCTCCACATATCTCACAATATACTACTCAGTGCACTCCACAGATATGAAACTATTATAAATAATTCATATATGTGGCAATAATACTTCAAATAGCCTCAACTTTTCAGACAATGTTTCTAAATTAGTGACAATCGAATGCTAGCTTTTTCAGGGTATGTTGCAAAACCTTGTCAGTTCACCTTTAATTAAACTATGACAATAATGTTCCCACAAATACATTACTTTATAATATAAAAATAATATATAAAAACAATGACTATTTTAAATTACAATTTCCTTTGCTGTTGTATTTATAATCAATAAATCAATCAAAATTGAGTCATGCATGTAATTTGGCGATGAAAAAATGAAATACATTGCCAAATTGATTTTTAAACGGTATGGATTAAAATGGGACATAATGACAAACTTGCATTTCAAAACAAAAACCTGATACATTTTCTCCAATACATATTTGTTTTATTATATGTATACTGTATGTTGTAAAAACTGGTTTTTCTGTATTATCTCATTCACAAACTAGGTATACTACTTAGTTGTTTGTACAAGTCACACATTTTCACCTTATTAACCATTATTTGCGACCAACATTTCCTCGTTGACTGCATGCAAACATATTGGGAACATATTGGGAACAAGTTGAACACCATATAGTTTATGGCAATATTTTTTTATGATTTCGCAGATGGGGAAATATGGTAATCATCGATGCGATCATGTGTATTAATACCGGTTTATAGAAGAGGTGCTTGTTGTCCTAAATATGATTTTCACCTCTGACACTGCCTTGTAATCGGTTCAAGGAGACAACAATATATTGGATGTGAAGGAGAAGAAAGAGAAAGCTGGCTTAACAATGGCTGCTCCCGGAAGCACATTCCGTTATACACATTCAAAAAGCCCCCCTTTCTCCAAATTACTATACCAGAATCGTGCACCTTACGAAAATTAAAAAAATCCAAATAATCCCCCCCTTCTTAATAAGTGTTATCAGTACAGGAAAAATTTCATCACGATCCACTATACTCTGCAAATAGCATGTTTTAAGCCTGTGAAAAACGCCATTGCAATGCGCGTAACTCGCATCTAATACAAATTTCCAATGTAATTTCCCAACACAGATGTTTCCCATTTTCACACAACTCTTTCTGAAGCCCAGCAACAAAGCCATCATTAAAATTAAACTCTGCATCACCTTTTCAACAAACTTCACATATGTTTCAATTATACAGATAATGAATCCCTTCACCTACAATTCACATCTAATAAATCTCAACAAGTTCACTTGTTCATAATAGTCATTACAGCTGTACAATCTCATGCAACATTTCGATCAATATCTAGTCACAGCCCTAAAGGTCGACATTGTTATATTCTCAACTTACTTATTCTGAATTCATTGTATTTTAATTTACATTAGACTCATAGATATCAAATTTATAATATTTTTGACTGTGAACTCACATTATGGAGAATTACTCTTATATTTGTTTAGTGTAATATAGCGATATTAATGACATAAATAAAATCAAAAAAGTTAAATTACTATTAGATAAACAGTAGACCTGAAAAAGCAGGTAAACCTACATGAAAACCTATATGAATGCGTGTAATTGATAGTTGTAGTACTAGGTTGACGCCCAATTATCAAATGAAGTATACTGTATATTTAAAACATGAAAACAAGTTTCGCCCCATTTTTTCGATTTTTATGATTTTCTGATAAAAGAAAGAAATTAATGGATAGGGTACATGACACGTTCACATTTAAAAATTAAATGCTTGTCTATTTCCGTAATCACTTGAACCAAAATATCGAGCCTATAAAATGATTCCTTTAAGTAAAGTTTTGTTTACTAAAGCAATTGAATGCTTTCTATAAAACAAAAATAAATGAAACAAAAAAGTACAAACAATTTTCACTAATTACAACACGTGCATATCTTATTAAACATTAATTAACTTCCCCTTAGACAAACAAAACAATTAGTGTTGTTCTTTTATTACTGTCAATAATGCGTAGATGCATATGCATCAACAACAAATGTTTTTCACTCCTGACACCAGATGGCGTACCAAGAATGCTGTTGATTTATCATTTTTAGCGTTGGGATAAAACGGATAAAATGGAGAATGCAGTGAGAAATGAGCAGCATCAAAGTGTGTAAAAGAGGCCGGTCCTTGAACACACATAGCCCAATTTTGCTTAGCAGTGCATTCAAACATGACTATAGTTTTTCCTTCCCCTTTTTCCACTATAACCATACACCTCCAAGCAACATCTCACCAAAAAATTAAAAAAAAATAGCAAAAACCTAGTGTCAAATTAAACAACAGGCTTTTCTCTCTGCTTATTTCCAAATCTGGGTGCACACGAGAACAATATGTAAATTAAACAGGCCTAGTCAACAGGAATGAATAAGTGATGACAAGGCCGGTGCCATTTCCGGTCGCTTCAGTCGCTGCGAGCCAATTTATTTTGTTTAAAAAAACGAAAAAACAACTTACAAAACTAGCTGGAAATTGCAAGCTGCCGTGAATGGCGATGACGATGGCACGTTTTCGTTTCGTTCTGTGAAAAAAGTGGGTCACCGAGACCGTTTTTCAGCGAAACGACCGCTAAAGAGAACGAAAAACGACAAAACCTCCTTGGACAAAACCGATGGCGGCCATTTTCGAACGAAATGACGTCACTACACTCTCGACTCCCGCGTTTAAAAACCCATCCATCCATTCATTCAATCTTTGTCAAAAATCCAGTCCAACTTGAAAAATAATATTGATTATGAAAGTATTGTATATTACGCTGATCGATTAATATTTTTGCCATATGTAGGTGTACAGTACCGCGCACGAGGGTAATGACGCGTCACTTGTCTTCCAATTAATTTTAGGCCTACATTTCGTTTAATATTTGTAGTGTAATTTTGAACCACTGCAAGTGTTTGATTAAACTACACGTGTTTTTGGATCGTGTATTAGCCAAGTTACAATATTTGTACAATGTCATGCTCAGTGTTGCCCACCTCCGATATTTTTTCAGACCTTTGTTTCAAATTTCAAGGTTGTGTTGTACATTCCAGTGCAAATTAGCTCAATTACATTTCGCAATTTTTGGCAGCAACTTGCACTATTTATAATCACTAGCACCAAGGATAATAATTCACTTTCACATAAATCATTCAGCTGGCGGAAATATTTTTTCAAAGTTTATAACCCGAGACACATCATCCAAATTAAAAAGTAAATTACAACTTGAGTCATTGGTAATAAATGCCAAGACAATTAAAGAAAGTTTTACTTCAGTGCATAACAAATTAACAGGAACGATAAATAAACACAAACTGACAACATCGTTTAGGAGGAACTCAATATTCCACATGTGCCATAAAATGTGACAATGTCGAAGTGAAATTTAAACATTGCAATTTAAATCATTGTACTTCCTATTGACACAACTAAGTACTTTTTCGAGTGTAAACAATAAAGTTTGTCATCATGGCATGTGAATTTAATGTCACTTCAGTACAGTGAACCTAACCATGCCAATAACCCAATTCTTACAACATTTTATCCTCAATTGCAACACTAGGTCCCAGAATTTAAACTAATATTGGAATTGTATAACATGCACTAATATTTTTCTTGCCATATAGGCTATACCTAACCAATTCTATAGTTCATAATGTTCACAAACTTTGGGAAAGTATGTGCAGTATACAATCTCCATTATCCGAATTTGATGTGATCAGAGTCGTTTCGGATAAAATGAATTTTGTGATAATCTGCACGAAATTTAATTATCTTGATTTGTCCCTCTGTAACCTGACCACCTGCGTAACTTGGACGTCGAACACCCTTTATAGCAAGCTGATGTACAATTGTAATACTATTCAACCTGATAAGTTAAAAAAAATTGATCACTGTGTAATTAGGACTGGGGAAAAATAAAATTACTGCCTTGACAATTTCCTGTCCTGTAATTTGACACCATGATAACAGAGCTAATGAATAATGCCCAGGTATGAATTTCTTTACAATTCCCGTTCACAGGTGTAAGTTCTGACGTCATATGGGTCGATATCGACTTCCTGTTGGAAGCCAAAATCTCCCCAGATTGGCGTTTTTTTAAATTCACCCAACAGTGCACTAATGTACAGCTGCTTACCACGTTAACAAACTAAAAAACTTATCGAATTCGAAAACGAATAAAACTAAAAAATCGAAAAACAAAAAAGGCAAAATCGAAAAATGAATAAAATTGACCGTATTTTATGAAACTCTGGAGTGGGCAACATATACAGGTTTTAGTGGAATTTGTCATATGCACACCATTCAAGTCAATCCAAAATCGTGGAATTTTTATATTTAATACCAAAAGGAATAATATAAGATTACGATTTTTAAATTGCAATATGCATTGTTTGCAGCCATTTTGAGATGATGTATATTCAGCAATAGCAGGGCTCAAAGTCAAAAAATAATAAATTCAGGACAGCGATTATAACCATATTTCAGGACATTTGTGTATGCCATATTGGAAATTTACCTCACTGCCGCTCCATCAGGGGTTATATAACGTGATGGTCCATGTATTTAAATAACATTCAATTAGAATCTAAAAATTAAAAAAAATTTCAATACATAGCCATCAGGTTTGATGGAATATGACCCCTGATGGTGCGAGGGAAATTTCAAATAGGGTTTGCCAACATTTCTTGTGTCAAGGCAGTTTTCACAAGATTTAGATAAGCAGAGCAATCCAACAAGTATTTAATGCACAAAATGAATAACCTGGCAAATCTAGATAACAGAAAATGACAATGTGTTTCAATACATATTTTTCATGAAACGCAAACTTTTTTATGAAATTAAACAGTAAAGTGACCATATATAAATGCTAACCAGAAACGTATAACTATTTGATCAGAAAAATATCTTAAATGTTTGACAATAAATAAAGATTTTGTAATTTAAATCAAGGCAAATGAAACTTCCACAACTAAATTCGCATGAAAGCCACGGCAAAATTAAATATTAACAGTAAATAATAACGTAATATTCATACAAGACTCCAGCGTTTCAGGACAATCAGGACAATATTCAAAATTTAAGGACATAATTTAGTTTTTCAGGAATTTCAGGACATAATTTAGTTTTTCAGGAATTTCAGGACAACTTTGAGCCCTGCAATAGGTGGCGCTGGTAAGAGTTAACATTTATTCACATGCAAACAATGAGGACACAAGCAAAACCACCATTGGGTGATGCGCTGTAAACTAAAGCAGCAGTGGCCTAGAACCACACCATAAGTGGTAACCCAATGGTGTGGCTTGACTGCATTACGCAATGATCTTCACTACTAAAAAAATGCACAAGTTTCCTGGTGCTAGTTCCCAGAAATGTAGTGTGGCGGCGCTGCAGTTTTTGACATTTTAGTGCTGCTGTGTCTGTATGCCACGTCCGTATAGCATGCGATAAAATAAACTTTTATGGCTGCCATCCTATCTTTCTTCAAATCTATGTTCAAAATTACTGTTCTTACGCATTTCAAGCGGTTCCATGACAAACCGGCTCTCGAAGCGCACTCCTGGCTGCACTTGTTGCTATATCCAACAGCATCGTAGCAGCACTAAAAGGAGTCCTCTGACCACAGCGCCACCACACGAAAAAACACATGAAACACACCAGGAAACTTGTGAATACAGAGATAAAAAAATACGGCCACTAAGATGAGCACTGCCTCCTATATACAGTCAAACTTCGATAACTCAAAAGTTTTTATATCTCAAACTATTTGTCGTTCCCTTCGAAAATCCCTATAGCACTTCCCATGTTAAAACTTTTATATTACTCAAAGTTTCGATAACTCAAAGGTTTTTTCGTTTCCCTTGAGGTTTGAGTTATCGAAGTTTGCCTCCAGGTTCCTGCATATTCAATCGGCGTTATCGCTATGGGCAATGCGAGGAAGCTGCCCCTAGTCGGTAGAGGGCGCTACATATGTAGAGTAGGTTTCCATTATGAAGGCTGAAGCAGCAGGTTAAAATAATTATTCCAATGAAGGTAAATGGCAGTAAAATCATGTACTGCTCATTTCTAATGGTAAAAAGTGCGCTAAACCCAATGGTGTTAATTGTTTGCGTCTCTGGCGATTAGATATAAACATACGATATGCCTGATTAGCAGGAAAACACTTTCAAGCATGATGTGCAGCCAAGGACACAACAATAATGGCATATCAAAATACTAAAAATATTTTATATTAAAAAATAATGTAACTTTGCATCTTGTTTACTGCTTTTTTGCACATTTATCGATAAAAGTTATTAGAATGAAACAACTGTGCTTCCCCCTCGCCGTTTTACACCGGCAAGGGGGAGTCTACTTTCACCCTAATTAGGGGAGCGGAAGAGCAAGGTTCAAAAGTTCTAAACTCGGAACTGAAAATTCAAATTGTAAATTACATCAATGACTTCCTATCTGTCTGCGAAAACAATCCTCCGATGTTTAGATTATTAAGAAAATTATTTGATGCAGTCCATTTTTACATACAACCAGTATTATAACTGCATATATGTATTTTTCAACAATTTAAATTCACAATAAAGGCATAGTTTATTGTACACATAATTATAATATATAATTAATGTTAATGAAAAATGAGTTCATTATAGCAAGGGCTGCATTGATGAAGATTATGACAGATTATGGAAGCACTGAAATAGAAAATTTTGGCTTGATAAATATGGTCTATAAAATATAAAGATGGCCGACTGTACAGCGTTTGAAGTTATAAATTAGTGGGGGGGAAAAAAACATTTACCTTGAACCTGTGTATCAACTCCAAGGCAATGGTGAACTATTATACAAATTGAATGCTCACATCCTGCTTCTGTATGATGTCATTTTGCAAATTATACATTATAAGTAAAAATGAATGCGTCAATGCATTACATAATGTTCATTGTGTTTAACCTGTAATACATTTGCAATATTACAACTCGGGAATATTAGATTTCTTGTTTGTTTTTGGCCCCCTCATTCACAAGGTCTGGGCAGGTTCAGATTTTCACCACCAGAGGAACCCACGTTACTGTTGTCCCCAGCTTTTTTAGAATTGTGTAAATAATCAACCATCTTCTTTACAAATTTATTTTATAATTAAAGCTGTCTTTTCTTCATAATCTCTTTTGATTTCCCTAAAATATTCATCTCGAGGGCAACAATTGTGCTAAATTTAGTTGAAACTAGGTTTCATATGAATAATACACAAGCCGTTGCAATCATTTTGCATGATGGCAAAAACGTGTTGTCTTCCAGAAGGTCACCCACACAAGATGTCACAGGTTACAAACATTTCCTGATAAAAGTAGGTTGAATGAAAACGAGATTAAAAACAAATTGAGCAAGGAAGACAACACTTTCTCATGCCCTTTTCGTTCAACAAGTTTTGTGGGAGTGTTGTCAAAACCCTGTTCAAGTTCATGTAGGTGCAACAAAGTTCATATTTCAAAAAGGTGTATTTCATGAATAATAATCTGCATTTTTAGTTTGATTCAGCGAGTACAATAGTACAAATTTCACTACATAATAGCAAATTGCATTAATTCATATAAGCAGTAATTCAATTGATTGTTGCAACTAACTTCAGTAAAAAAGCTATCATTATCACAGCAAAATTCTAATAATAAAACAGCAACTGAAAAAACAAAACAAATCCTTCAAATACACTGCAAACTTGAGTCTAATTAAGACCAAATTGGTAGTATATCTCAAATGTTTGTACAAATGACAAAATTGAAGGAAAAATAATAGTAATGACCAAGACAGGAAAGAATCACAAGCATTTTGGTAATAACATAAGCATAATCTAAAAAAGAATTCAGCAGCCCTCATAGCTAAATTTCTCGGTGGTTTCAGCAATGGTTTCAGAGACCAATCAGGAAGCAAGAGCCATAACTTATGTGTTGTTCTTTTCTTGGGGAACATAACTCCTCCAAAATTATTGTGTACAACATCATCTTTATGGACAAACAACCTTGACTTGTAATAAGCTGCTGAGAAACAAGTGGATGAATAATCACGAAAATTGCAAGGAAATCCACATTATACATTTCTCCAAAAAAACATTACAGCAAAGTAAAAAAAACACTAAGTAACCCCACAGAGCAGAGTACCTTCATTGCACCATGTTTAAGTATGTGTGGTGAAAGAAACAACCAGCAAAACTCGTTCTTGCGATGGTACATTGGTACATGCCAAACAGTAATTGTAAGTGAGCATCACACAAACAAGTAGCCTGCAAAGTATTCGGCACTGCTTTGCAAAATAATGCACTCAACACAAACATACAGGTAATCAAACAGTCACTGAACTACTCAAGTATACACGGAAACAGGGACCATTTTTCGTGAAGCCTTCTGTTGGGTACTCAATACAAACACAAGGGGAAAAAAGGAAAAGTTGTTCTCCATTTGCATCTATAGTTGAGAAACTTTTGCCAGAGTAAAAATGCCATCAGTATTGAGTTTGGCCATCAGCAGAGATGACAAGCAATTTTCCCCTTGTTCAAAATTCTAGCTCAAAAGACACACATGTAATTAATCACATGTCACACTGTTTAGAAAATATCCTGCAGCATGTTCTCAAAACAATCCCCACTATAGGAACAGCATACACACCTTTAGTATGAATTGGGTGCACATGGAATAGCTAAAAAAAGTCAAAATGCAAGTAAACATGCTACGATAAAAAGATACAAAAATAACTTCCTCACAATTCATTGCAGTTCACAACATCAAAAGTGTTGTGGATTCAAGTATAATTAATTGAAAACTCAAAACATTGTCATATTAATAGTTTTATGTTTGTCCCCCAACGCTTGTCATTTTGCAAAATTCACTGCAAATTCTGTGAGGTTGCCACTGCAATTTGTTTTCAAACTGCAGAAATTTCCTGTTCAATTCCAACATTTACAATATTATTCTGATAAATCTCAAATTACATAACGTTTCCTTGACAGTGACAACCTCCAAGAAGCCTGTTGATGGTAATGTAAAATATTACAATTGGGTTATTAGACATGTGATCATAGCGAATATCAATGTAAACACATATTACACAAAATCAAAGCTACATAATTCACAAACATGTTGGTGTCCACTCTGAACACCATGTTTTCCCCAGGTTTTTCAATATGCCAAAATAGGAACGTGCGTCTCAATCTCACTTTACACGAACGCATAAAAAATATTATGAGACATTTCGCAATGCAATTGATATCAAAACCTGCTGTGTGACGACCCCAAATGGTACATATTATCGATAATATACAGCGGGCATCCACTCGGTCCTTTCGTTATAACGGTAGTACCTTTTTTCTGGTTGCTGCTGATCCGCGTCGGCCATCTTGGTCGCCATTTTCTTGCCGCTCCCATTTTGGCGCGAAACCGACGACTGCGTAATAACCCGATCGCGATTTCCATTATTCTTGGCATCGATCTCAAGAGGGGGTCTGGCCGTTTCACGATCGAGACCAGGGAACCGTTTACCATCCGGTAATTCGCGGTACGAATGATCGAGAACGCGAGATCTCTGCTGCGATGCCGAAACGGCTCGACGTTCCACCGTTTGCGCCATTCTGTCTCTGTCACGTGACATCGGCATTCTCGCCGCCGCCGACGACGTCGATCGCATTCTACGTGGTACGGTGACAGCAAACGGTCTCGATTCCCAATCGTCATCGTCACTTTTTCCCGAGGAGCTTGGTGGACCTCTCGTCGGCGATCCGGACGCTTCATCCGAGCCGAAACCGCTAGATTTTCCACTCGATCCGTTCGCAACTCCCGCGTTTCCTGCCAACGCTGCTTTACCGGAAGTTGCCGCCACGCCGACTACAGCAGAAGTGAGGCAACGGCGCTCGTCGACGCCATCGACCCGCCCCTTCATCC
Organism: Glomeris marginata; assembly: GCA_034696005.1. NCBI lineage: Eukaryota > Metazoa > Arthropoda > Diplopoda > Glomerida > Glomeridae > Glomeris > Glomeris marginata. Next base: position 4,342 of record JAQFZQ010001320.1, on the reverse strand, counting down.
GGTGAACCGTATCATAGTCGCGGGGCGGTAACAAGATCGGCGCTCGGACCGCCCCCAAGCACCTCCCATCCTTGCCACTAGTGGGCGGGGAGGATCTACCCGCGCCGAGCACCGCCCTCAATTCGGCGGCTAGCGAATCGTATAAAGCGACAACCCTCTCGTCGGCTAATTCCGGTGATGGCCAACCCTCAGCGGGGATGGACCCTCGAGGGGCAGCCACGCCTTCGGATGTCGAGGTCGATGATTCGGCGGACGACGACGAAGGGGTTGGCGACGCCGATGAAGGGGCGGATTCTGTTCGGACGCTCCGCCCATCAGACAGTGTTCTCCGCAAGCTGTTTCCCGCCTGCTGCCGGTGCTGTCGCTGGTTCGACGAATTAGGAGCGAGTCTGGCTTCGAGTTCGGCCAATCGACGTTGATGGTGTGGCCTGTCGGCTAAAGCCGACAAATGGGAGCAGAGGAGGGAGGCGGTTTCTGGGGAATCGCATCGAAAGACGTGGACGTGGGCGGGCCACCTTTCGTCGGAAAGCACGATGGTGCCGACAACATCGTCATCAGGAGGCGGGGCTTGCGATGCAAATGCCAAGGCGTCGTCTGGAATGAGGTGTTTCAATGTCGGTGACGACAGTGGCGCCGATGCGGACGCAGGACGAACCATTTTCACACCTTTGCCACTCACCTACAACAATACAGAAATTTGCACAGAATGCCAAACGTGTCATTAAATACGAATTAATACCTGCAGTGTGACTTTGAGTGGTTCAACTCTTCTTTCGCGTTCGACAAGATGGCGGACAGCAGCCCTAACATGTTCATCTCCTCTTATTCCACCAGAAGCCTTTGCTCCCAAGAACCAAACGTAAAACGAGGACTTGGGAAGAGCCATTGCATCCGAATAAATGATTATTCCCCAATCTGTGCCAGTTTTATTATCTGAAATTTCGAGAAAAATGAAAAATATGTATCACAAGTGGGAGGGGCGATCGTTCAGGAGGCGGTACTTAATGATTGATAAGCCATAGCAGGCCTGGAATGCAATGCAATGCACTTTACAAACTGTTCTTTACCAAAAGCATGCAGTAATTCAAGGTTACAGTGTCTTTGCACTACAAAATTCCTTGATTTTTTCCCCAGTTAATAACCATGAATACTTTTCATGTGCATATGTTCCTATTATTTAAAATTGGCTAAGTGTGTTAATTACGGTACAAAAACTGATTAAGAAAAATGAAATCCTATATAATTTAACGACGTTTCAAAAGAATCTGTTTTCTGCATGTGGGCTGAACCAAATTCTCATGTAGTGGATATAATTATGTACCATAAAAGCATTTCCTACATTTATACATATTTAAAAACAGTAAAATCAGTTCACTTTTAGCCTCAAGCGCAGACGGTAACAAACTTTCTAGATTAGTGTTTAAAAAACGCAATTTCTTATATTTTTAAAACTTTATAAAGCAATAAAGTGTGTTGGCCTTAGATAATTTTAACAATGTTATAAACTTCTACAATGCATATGCATCAGTTTACTCTTAAAACATTTATATATTTTTATTAAATTAATTAATGATCATTGTTAAATGGATTTTATTTAAAATGTATTCTTTAATTCAAACTCTAAACAAATTACTGTAACAGCAAGCAATAAAACATTGTAATATCTGCATTTTATGATAATAAAACTACTATTTCAAAAAAAGGAAGTTAAATTAGGAGATGAAACAAAAGTGTAAAATTACATTGCAAAGAAACACATGATTAAATTGCAAAAATGGAATTGCAGGAAGTCATTTTCCAACATAATAATTTAATAATAGATAATTAGATACAACTGTCGCAATAAATCAGTAAATTACAATGTTGAAACAATACGAAATTACATTCAAAAAATATAATTTGCAATTTTTGTTCATATATTATAATTGAAGCATATTCAAACAAAGTGCATTATCATTTTTAAAAATATTTCACTGAAACAAATCTGTATACATTTGTAAATAAACTATTTTTTAAAATGATGTAGGCTACGTATATAGCTATTATTGCATATATTAAATTAACCAAAGATAAATAACCAAGCAAACAAAATATCTGGGAAAATGGTTGCATGAAAAAAGTTTAACTTTTGATATCATTGAAATTATAGTAGCCTATAAATAATGAAAATATACTGCATAATAGTATTAACATGTATAAGAAAATTAACACAGACTCACCCTCAGTTTCTTTTTGAAATACCAAGACAATTCATAAATCAATTGGCAGTGTGGAGGTGATAATAATCCAAATGAATCAAATTGCACATGTACAATATGAGAAATAATTAAAAATCCACGTGTTCAAAACAGGAAAGCTGAGAAAATGAAACGAGTGCAGCAACAAACTTGGCTAGAATGAGTGAATGCTCATGCGTACAACTTCCTTCCGTCCAAAACTTTCTCAAATCAAGATGCAAGTGACGCCCTCTGGGCAGAAAACAGGTTATTATCGTTGTGCGCATGCGCCGAACGCAAAACAAGACGCCATTTTGTTGGCACGTCCCTACCGAAAACCACAATTGTGTATATTCTCGTATAGAAAATTCGTGCATAAAACGGCCTAAAATATCATAAGGTCATCAAAATTGGGTTATCATTTGGCACTAGATCCTATTCAAGTTTCATGGATATTCAGCAAACTTTTCATAAATTTTCACACAAACACGCACATAAATGTTGCCAACAAATTCCCTTTTCTATATATAGATGAAGAAAAAAAGCTAATCACGAAACCGGAGCGTATTTTATCAATTCAGGATCCTCACGACCTTTTTAAAAATATCTCAAAATAAAAAAGTTTCAATTAAAGCAAGAAGAAAAGAGAACTGAACACGAGTTGTCCTCGTTTGTGACGTCACACGCCGCCATTTTTGATCATGATCTCATCATGAAAACCAGTTTACATACTTTCCTCTGCCTAATTTCTCTTAAAACTATAACCTTAAAATATCAACTATTACTTTTACATTATGTGACCATAAAAGATGTACACTTCAACGGTTGATATAGTAAACTTTAAATTTTGTAATTAATTATATTGACTCTAAGGAAAATTTACAAGTTTTCATGTCACAACTTTAATTGCAAATTATATAAAATTTACCACATGTTAATTTGCAGTATATCCATGCTAAAAGTTGACTATAAGGGTAAATTTCCTATAGTAAATAAATCCATGAAGAATAATAGTTAAAAAGTGTTATTTTATATTTATTTTTGCAACATGCAGGATGTTAAAAAGTCGGTTTGAAAACGTTTTAAAAATGTAATATAATTTTACGTGGGATTTAAAAATCACAAGGAAATAATACTTTACAGACAAGGTAACATACCGGTTTTCTATTTTCTCTCTTGAGGAATATGTATGTCAAAAAATGTCATCATTCTTATAACCGTTTAACTTTACCCTAAAGCTTATACTGTATATATTTGGCATTACTTTGCAGCAATTGCTAATGATGAAACCACACAGTAAATTACCCAGTATCTAACTTACAAACCCAATGATATGGGTAATAATTGCCAATTAAAACATGCACCCAGTGTAATTTTATTCGTAAAAAACCTCCAACCGTGTGAATAATTCCAGAGTCGAATAGCAAAATTATCAAATTACCTCTATAAACATTGCAATTAAGACGCCGAAAATCAATTAACATTTCTTTTTTTTTGTGCAGCACAAAATCCCCATTTAATGAAACAAAAATCACCGACCGGAACCTATAAGTGTTTAATCGATAAATCGGCGATTCAACCTCAATCGATAATGATTAAGGCCACATAAAACCCTACATTTTATTAGGTTTTATTGAAAAGTTAACCAATCAGGTGAGAGATATTGTTGACCGCCTCTTCGAAATATCCCACATGAATATACATAGTAATCACGAAAAAAGGGCATAATAGATAATATTTAAGGTGTCGTTTGAAACCGGAATTCGATTAGATTTTTGCCAACGTCCTTCGGCGGCCATCTTAGTGCTTGGCCTCGTTTCCGTTTCCCTTTTTTGACAATAATTTCCATTACACATATCAAAAACTTGTTCATCCGTTACTGATAGCAATCCTCAACTAAATATCCCTGTCAATCAATACGTAAAAATCCCTATATAGTAGATTACCAAAACTTGTTGCTAATCACGAATAGGGCATGGGAACAGGATAATCCATTATCCACCATGCTTCAACGCCACCTAGCGGCACAATGCAAACACTCAAAGTTGCATACAATCAAGGACACAGTATACTTAGGTCAGGACCCTGCACTCCCTGGTTCGATGATAAGTACAATTTTTGCAAAC